>PISX010013561.1:0-56263 GCA_004024625.1 Mellivora capensis | reverse complement strand
AAGCCCAGGGCCAGATGGCTTCCCAGGGGAATTCTACCAAACATTTAAAGAAGAATTAATTCCTATTCTCCTGAAACTGTTCCAAAAAATAGAAATGGAAGGAAAACTTCCAAACTCATTTTATGAGGCCAGCATCACCTTGATCCCAAAACCAGACAAGGATCCCATCAAAAAAGAGAATTACAGACCAATATCCTTGTCATATGTGTTTTGTGAGCTCACAAGGCTTCAGGGGAAGAGAAGAGGTGGTCCAGAGCAAAGCCCTCCTGTGAAGGGAGGGACTCCAAATTAACATTTCTGAAGATTAGAAGCACTCTCTCATCTCATCAGTTTATCTTGTTATTTAACCGTTCTTGCTGCTTACGCCCTGAAGCTTTTACAAGGCACATGACCCATATCCTTCCCCGAAGTACCGCTGCCTTTTGGGAAAATGATGAACTTTGGGGCCTGACTTCAAGAACTCTTGAGGCAAAGAATCCAAAAGCTGCGAAGGTTTTGTCGGGGTTCCAAACCAGAGAACTGTTCTATCTTCTTACGCATGTTTTTTGGGGGCACTTCTTGGGTTTGAGCACAGCAACACTCAGGTCATCTCACTGTGTGTGTCTAGGTGTGAGCATGTGTGTTTGTGCTGCGTGTGGAGTGTGTTAGGAGGGAGTTTATGAGGATCCATATGGTCTGAAGCCACACCTGCGGATTTCAGGATCTGGGATGGTATTAGGCACCTGCACCTCTTTTCATGGTCTTGCTGTGCTCTGTCTACATTTTTCATGTTTCTTCTTTTTTTCTTGTGACCTACCAGTTAGTCAGTTTTCCTGACGGACTGTTCTCTATCTCAGTTTAAACAGGAGCCAATTCCATTTGGTTGCTAAGTAGCATTACTCCCACTGATAGAAGCTTTCCTTCTAGGCAGCCTGATGTGTCACCAGGAAGCCTTTGGACAGACCACCCTGGGACAGATGCCCACCTCCATTCCTACTGGGGGCCCCTCTGCCCCAAAAAACAGCTCATGTTGCTGCCCTAAGTGGGAGGGTATTATCTAGTTGAATAACTTCTCAAACTTGTACTGTATTTCTCTATATTTATTTTATTGTGAAAGAAATTCACATTTTTTGGAAAAATATTTTAAAATATGCAAACTTAAGGAAGAAAACAAAAGTCCTAATCCATCACCTACCTATAACACCTATTAATTGTTGGTCATTTTCAAGTCTTTTCCTTATGCGTAATTTCATATTCCATTGATAAAAATAATAACTAACTTTATGTATTTGTTGTTTAACATTAAGTTCTAGTTTTCCCTGTGTGTGTTCTTCAAACGGTGATTGTAATTAGGTGCAATATAGATTACAATGTAGATATACTTTATGTACTTAACCAATAGTGGACATTTAGGTGGTTTCATCTCTGCTAAAATCTGTCAGCATTTGAGGTCAATTTGTTAAAACAAACTCTAACCCTGTAGACTTACAGGGTTAAAAAGAATGAGATTTTTAAGGGCGCCTGGGTGGCTCAGTGGGTTAAAGCCTCTGCCTTCAGCTCAGGTCTTGATCTCAGGGTCCTGGGATCGAGCCCCGATCAGGCTCTCTGCTCAGTGGGGAGCCTGCTTCCACCCTCCACCCGCCCTGCCTGACTCTCTGCCTACTTGTGTTCTCTGTGTCAAATTAAAAAAAAAAAATGAGATTTTTAAAAACGTTTTTAATCTATATAGTCAAATGGTTTCTAATCTATATAGCCAAATAGTTGCTTCAACTTTCATTTTCCCCAGCCATGTAAGGAGAGCCCACTAGTCCACACTTTCACAACATTGAATGACTACTTTAAAAAATGAGGTTTGCTATGTTAGAAAGCATGCTTTATTAGTTTATTTATTGCTAATTATTTATTATATCAGTTACTCTGCTATTGTTGCTGCATGGAAGTAGTTGAGAGCCCAGGCATACCTAGGCAGGAAGATGAAACACTTGGCTTTCAATTTTCACCAGTTGATATGCTAATCCAGTGAATATATGTGTCTCCTGTAGCCTTCCTACACTGAATTTGACATCAGCGGCAATGTCCTCGCTCTGATCTTCAACCAAGGCATGATCTGGTAGGTCAGCTGTTGGACAGTGTTAGCACTTGTAGAAAAGCCTCAAAGATCATTATTGCATAAGGCACTATAGCCTGGTGTCAGAGAAGTCCTCAGTCTGGGTCTAACTCAAACAGCTGCCTTTGCAAAGTGGATTGCTAGGAAAAGCTAATATATGTATGTGTGTGTGTATATATATATATATTTAATATATGTGCTATATTATATATATCATAGTGCATGTAGTGGTATATATAGTATATATGTTGCATATATATGTATATATGTCTTGGAATATATAGAATATATCGTATATTATACATTTATATATACTATAGAATATAGAAAAATACAAAATACATATATATATTTTTTCATATCTTAACTCTTGATCCTCAAAGGCATCTGCCTGTTTTGCAGAGCATTCCTTTATCAAATACTGAGAGTCTGTTTCTGCTTTGTAGATTATTTGAAGGCTTTTTCTGCTTTTATATCCTCTGACACGAGGGTCTAACTGTGAAACATTAATGATCCCATAACTGCATGTTAAGGATGAAACAAATTAATGGAAGGCTCTTCTGAGAAACTGATTTTGTTTTGTCATTATTGAGTATATTTAGAATACAACTCGTTGCTACTTTTAAAAATACTATCTTACCAAATCCAGTAGTTCCTAGAGATGAAACACATCTTTTAGGAAGGTCAAGCTAAAAATACGATCTTTACTTTGTAACTTGTTTCATGGGCCATTTGCACGTCAGAATTATGTCTTTTGATGTACAAAGGACTGTCATATCTTTTATTAAATGAAAGTATTCTCACTGTCAACCTTGACAGGTTAAGATGAGTGGATACAGTAGAATTGTTTTGGAGTTTAAAAATTGAATCACAGTATGTGACTCATCTGGGGACCAAGTGGTCTTGGAAATCTGTCATTCTTAACTAAGAACACCCAACCCACAAACAGTTACACTTGAGCTTCTCTATTCTACTGACACATGTTTAATATCACAGTGTGCCACTGACCACACTGTTGTCCCATGTACAAGGACCAATAACTGTACAAGTTTTGCACAAGCTTCATACATTACTGAAATCCTTCAATCATAGCTGGGTTGAATCATTAAGCCATTGCAAGACTGGACCTCTCTGCAAATGTTAAAATTATCTTGCTTCAGTAATATTAAGACTAACCAAGGGCCCCATCGTCCTGCCGTGGGAAGTTCCTGTGCCTCCCTAGGTCAATATATATGAAGGGAAGGCTATAAAAAGATGATCTTCTCCATTATCAGGTATGTTTAAAAATTTAATTCCCATCCTCTCACTTTCTAAATTTTGCAAGTTATGGCTCATGTGTCCAGAGATAAAGAGTGAAATGCATCTTCCATTCTCCAAGCAGGGAGGAAAGTCAAGGTGGCCCAAACTAGGACCACTGGCAGAGAGTAAAGGGAGCAGCTTCTGTAAGTTCTGGATCTTTCCTTTTCTGGAGGGGATTATGCAGCTACAGCAGAAAAATGGCCAACATGACACCTGGAACAATGAGAAACCATCACCTCGTATCAGTTTTAGAACTCCCTGGCTTTTACAGAGTGCCACAAATCCCTCAGGCCTGACAGGTGCCATTTGTGTAGACATCTGCTGCATGTCTGTTTCTCTCGCTAAGACAACAGATTGGCTTAGCAATTTATTTTCATGATCGGAAAAGCTGTTGTGATGGCTGTCTGGATGAGTTTCACTTATAATTTTGCAGCTCTGTGGTCCACTATTGTTCATGTTGAGATTCTTAAATATCTACAGACCCTTCCCCATTTTCTCATGGGCAGACCCATTATCGAAATCTCTCCACTATCACTACACTATCCCTTTCTATGTATTCATCCTTTAGGTATTGGTCAAGTCTTGCTTCTTGTTAGTCTGAAAAAGACATTAGAAAGTGATGGTGTTTTTTTTGAGTGTACAGAGATAATCATACACTTACCAGAGTTTCAGAAGCAAAAGAACTATTATCTGGACCTTTGGGTCCAGCCTTGGTACAAATGGTCTTTTCTTATCTCCCAGGAAGCTAGTGAAGGATGGGGATGTGGTGTGGTGGGCGAAGTGTGGAGAGTGTGTGTTCTAAGTGCCATGGGTCCCCTGTACCAGGGGACTCAAGCCTGGCAAGCTACTATTCTACAAGGCACGAGGAACCGATACTTGAGTTTGGCCATAGAGAAACACTCAATTCCCTTGGTTTGTGACTGGAGACATTCAGTTGTTGCTTTGTGGGTTTCTAATTAATGGAGGTTGTTTACACTGATTCTATCAAAGTGAAACTTTATAGGTTTTTACCCATTTTGTCATGAAATGGGTTGAAATGACCAGTCAACCTTCATATGACAGTTTAAAAATGGACAGCATAGGTTTTTGCAATCCTATTTTAAAACGATGAACACATATCATATCTCCCTTGTAGCAGGGTGTAGAGGCAGCAGAGAACACGGTAAGAGGGAAGATGGGTTTGGATATTGCTCCAACACTGTCTCTCTGTGTACCCTTTCACTAGTGTTGTCACCGTCTTCTACCTCATTTTCTTGTTTGATCAAATGTGAGTAATTTACCTGACGTGTACCATGTCACCGGAGTAATAAGAAGAGCTCAGTAAAAGAAGCTTTCATTTGCTTTGATCTTCTTGGAAGAAAAGCATTTTATAAAGCTGAGGTAGTCCAATGTTCTTTAACTGACAGATGATAGGCTCAAGTCTGGGGAAGGGGCTTAGTGAGCCGAGCTGATTAGTGAGTCAAAGACAGGATGAGCAGAAGGGTACAGGTATCAGTGTGCTGTTTTTCTAGTTTATGGTTCTTGAGCCATTTCTTCAATATTTATTTTGAAAATCTGAACTTTATTTGTAGATGCACGTATACAGGTGTGTGCATGTGCATGTATCCAGGTGAAGGAAGCAGGTACACGTAGAGGTACAAATAGATGCGGCTTTATGTAAGTCTGCATCTTAAATGATGTACAGAATTGTGTCTGAGGATAAATTGGCTTGTGCAGCAGTTCAGCAGAACCCCAAATCTCAGTGGCTTCCAAAGGGAAGCATTTACTCCTGTTTTCTCTACATGCCCAGTGTGGGTTGGTAGAGAGCTCTGCCCTTGCAAGTTACTTTCACCATGGATTCCTAGACTGGCAAAATCGGGTCCATCTGGAACATCACTGGTCAGGAGAGCAGAGAGATGAGAACAGAATCCACACAGGGCTTTTAGTGTCTCTAGTAGTGAGAGACCTCATTATAATTACCATTTCATTGGCCAAAACAAATCCCATGGCCAAGCTCTGCCTTTTAGAAGGGAGCGAGTATAATGATTCACAAGCATCTCACATCACTAATACTGGCATTTGAGGATACAGCGGAGCACTATGTAATTCTGGTCCCATTCTTGAGGCTCTAGGGTCCTCTTGCTGTCCTATAATAAAGATACCCTGTGCCGTTCCAAAGTCTATCTTCTTACCTTTTTTTAATTCATAAATTTTCTAGTTTAGAGCAGTGTTGGGTTCACAGACAAACTGAGTGGAGGGTACAGAGCGTTCCCATACGTCCCCATCCCCCGGTACGCACAGCCTCCCCTACTGTCGACTCCCCAGATCACAGTGGTACACGTATTATAGCTGATGAACCTGCACGGCCAGATCAACATCTGAAGTTTGTACCATTAAAAGAAAAAAATCATTTAGCTTCCTTCAGAGTCTCTGGTCAATTCAGTATGTTTTTGTTTGTTTGTTTGTTTTTTAAAGATTTTATTTATTTGACAGACAGAGATCACAAGTAGGCAGACAGGCAGGCAGAGAGAGGGGAGGAAGCAGGCTCCTTGCTGAGCGGAGAGCCCGATGCAGGGCTCGATCCCAGGATCCTGAGATCATGACCTGAGCTGAAGGCAGAGGCTTAACTGAGCCACCCAGGCGCCCCATCCATTCAGTGTGTTAAACTATCATTCAGGTCTGTTGTATGAAATCCTACCAACAAGACTATCTAAATTTCGGCAAGATTCCAATTTTCAATGAAATCGTTTAATGCTAGTTTGAATCATTTCAGTGACAGAAATAGCAGAAAACAATTTCTTCATCTAACTCACCCCTTGTCCCCTACCCATCCCCCCCCATATTTATACCAAATTTGCAATGGATTAGTTAAAGCAGCTACTCTACATATCCAGGAAATATAAAATGCTGAGCCTAATTAGAAGTGCCTAGGGCTTTATTAAAGCTGGGACAGTTTGAAAGACAGGACTCTGCTTATTCTTCTAAAATAAGTGCACATCTATTCTCTTTTTGGTTTTGGACCAATGCCTTGCTATTAATATGGTTTCATGATGCTAATAGATTTTCTCATCAAAGAAAATTCAAATTTATTTTGTTGAAATCGCCAACTAAACCAGCAAGAAAGTGAC
Organism: Mellivora capensis; assembly: GCA_004024625.1. Taxonomy (NCBI): domain Eukaryota; kingdom Metazoa; phylum Chordata; class Mammalia; order Carnivora; family Mustelidae; genus Mellivora; species Mellivora capensis. The sequence continues at coordinate 49,771 of PISX010013561.1, read as the reverse complement.
CTCACCTGAATGCTTCCTATTTAAAGGTGGCTTTTAAAGATAGTTTCTAAAAATCAGATGCACAAAGCAGTGAATTTCTAGGACAAAAATTCTTTCTGAAGTAAGAAAGTAAACAGATTAAATTAAATGAATGTGTTGAATTTTCATCTCAAACTCATAAAGATTCCTATAGACTATTAAGAAAACACTCTATTATTGGGCATAAATACATCAGCTCTAAAACACCATAATAGCTACATAGCTAATAGAGAATAGCATCAGAAAAAGATATATTTATTTGAATTTTTTCTTTTCCATTAAGCAAAAATTAATTAGCCACGAGAAAAGTAATTTATCTAGATGTTCAGTTTATTTGAATAGAATGAGTGCTTTCAGGGGCAGTTATATTAAAGAGAAGTTAAATTTCTGAATTTATTAATCAATGATTTGAATATTAGGGGAAATCTGAGAAGTAGAAGAGAGAACCTAATACATGTGATACAGGGGCACCTGGGTGGCTCAGTGGGTTAAAGCCTCCACCTTCAGCTCAGGTCATGATCCCAGGATCCTGGGATCAACACCCCCGCATCAGGCTCTCTGCGCAGCAGGGAGCCTACTTCCCCCTCTCTCTCTGCCTGCCTCTTTGCCTACTTGTGATCTCTGTCAAATAAACAAAAACTTAAAAAAAATAAAAATAAAAATAAATACATGTGATACATTGTTTTCTCTGGTGTAGTTTATTAATGAGAGCAGATATTGTTAGTGAACGGCATAATTGCCATGTGAGAATCCCATAGGCAATTCCTGGATAATGGGGAGATGGTAAAATGTGCACAGAAGATGGAAATTGACCAGTCAAGTTTATTTATAAAAACGGGTTTGTGGGTTGAATGCTGCGCTACCTTTAAACATGATGTGAAGTGAGAGAAGACTGGAACTGAGCAGAGGCACGTTTTTCTTTCCAGGATGGGTTCCTTCTTCGCCCCCAGCCTCCCAGGCATCAATATCCTTCGACTCCACACATCCATGTACTTCCAGTGCTGGGCCGTGATGTGTTGCAACGTCCCTGAGGCCAGGGTCTTCAAAGCTTCCAGATCGAATAACTTCTACCTGGGCATGCTACTGCTCATCCTCTTCCTGTCCACCATGCCCGTCCTGTACATGATCGTGTCGCTGCCGCCATCTTTTGACTGTGGCCCCTTCAGGTTCTGGCCTTTGAAAATGCTGTTTTCTTCCAGGCATGGAAATAGGAATAGTCTCTCCTATGAGTTTTGTTTCCCCCTGCCCCGCCCCCGACCCGCCAACAGCGGCATTTTGGTCTGTAGAAATGTGATTCTTTGGGCAGTCAGGCTCAAGAGGTAACATGGAGATTTTTAGGCAAGTCTGTCAATTTCTTACTTGGGAATCATAAAAGGGAAGATGATTTGTGTGCACCCGGGCTCTACCTTGGTAAAATACGGACAATAAATCTGAGCCATAAGAGGGTAGCAAAGAGCAAGGTTTGATGATTATGCTAGTGGGGATATGAAAATTTTCCTGATGCTAGGCCACCACGTCCAAAAATCAGAAGTTATCGCTAAGTCATGCCCAATAGGATATAATTAATTAAAAGTAGATTATTGTACAAGCTATGTAGAAATGGGATCATTATTAGATAATTATGAATATAAAGTGGGTCATACATTTTATAATCCATAATGCTACATGCCAGTAAAACATTGAGGATAATGTGCAGCACGTATAGTCTCTCAAAATAACAAGGATAAATCGTTCACATCAGTAATAAAAAGTCAGTAAGTCTCTCTAATTCAAGCTGAAATGGACTTTTTCTCCAGTTCTCTATGACCAAGTTCTGTCTGTGACACTTATCAAGAAAACAAAGTCCCTGGGATCTGAGGAACTGAGATTTCATTCCCTAAATAGGGCCTTAGAAATGAATCTACCAAAAAAAAAAAAAAAAAAAAAAGAGAAAGAAAGAAATGAATCTACCATGGACCCCCCTGGGTGGCTCAGTTGGTTAAGGATCTAACTCTTTGAATTTGGCTCAGGTGATCTCAGGGTGGTGAGACAGAGCTCTGCACTCATCATGTTTAAGATTCTTTCTCTCCCTCCTCTCCTCTGCCCTCTCTTTTAAAAAAAAGAAATGAAATGAACCTACAAGTCCCCCTAAAGAATCTCTGCCTGTTGAGTCACTGGTCAGCATGCATTTGAGTTCTTTCTCCTTCCCAAGTGAAAGACGTGAACGTGAAAAGCCATGTGGGTGACAAGCATGAGCCAATCTTGCTGTCAGATGCCAGGTTATTAAAGTCAAAAGTTTCATTGCTCACAGACTTAAGTATAAAAGAGGCATTTTTACTCTAACAATAGTTTGAGGAATTATTGCTTTACTGAGGGGGGGAAAAAAAAAAAGAAAATGTTAAGCCAGCAGATAGGGCAGAAACTACTGGAGTTCTGTCATACTCAGGAAGCTGATGTTGACAAATCCTGATCAGTTCCCCACTCCCCCCCCCACCCGCCCCGGGCTGAAATAAATAATGCAGACAGTGACATCTGGAGACTAAATATGAAATTGCAGTCTTGAAGAAGAGCTTGGTCTTCATAAATATCTAATGAATCTCAGGGTATAAAGTTCACCAGATAAGCCATTCAAAGACTTCAGTTAATTGCAAATTACCCATGCAAGTGAATATCCAGGTTGAGTTTTAGATGTGCTTTTAACTTTCTAGTTGCAAGTCGATCTTTCTCAGAAAAATGTATCAAACGAAGGGAAACCCCACGAGGTCCACAGTGGGGCTGGATGGAACAAGTACGTTCCTGTGAAAGATATCATTGAGCTAGACCTGTACCATGACCACACAATTTTAGCCTTTTGAGCCTAACTCCTCTGCCTCTCTTTATATCACACACAGTTACTATGAACTTAATGAAAAAAAAGATGAGATTGTATCTAAGGCATACTCTCTGATTTTGACCAAGTGTTTTCCAATTGGCAAACTTGGGCAAAATTTCTGCATATATGTCGAGATTCTGAGTTCAAGAAAATTTTACATATTTTCAGTAGCATGTCAGGAAAGGGGTATTTCTATCTTACTTAAATAGTCTATTTCTCATGTCAGTTTCCTCATTTCGGAGCAAAAAAAAAAAAAGTATGCTTTGTTTCTTTGTTTGGACTTGAATGTTTAAAAGGGTTGCTCTGCCCAGAAACTAGGAATGAGGTGAGAAAACATGCATTGATAGGAGCCTCACGGCTTGGCCATCCTAGGGATCCTGAGTTTGGGGTGGTTTGGTCAGCCTGTCTAGTCTGACCCTATGTGGCAGTTGGGTGGGCAGCAAACATGCATTTGAGGTAGGTTAGTGGGTGGCCCCACAAGGGACACAGTGATGGCTAATCCCTCCCAGGTACAGGTATGTTTTCTTCAGGTAAGGTGGCTCCATACCTTGGAAGAAGACCCATTCTGTAAAGCAATTTGATGAGGTATTCTAGCTTGTTGTGGTTTCCTGAGAGCTGGCTAAGGAGTGTGAATTTTCCAGAAAATTATTCCGATAGGCTATTAAGTGGATTTACCTTAAACAGTTCAACAAGGTAAAAACTATGTGGTGTCCCAATTTAAAAAATTCTCTAATTGCTCTCCCATATTGGCTGACGTGATGTTTCTCCCCCAACCCCTCACTAATAATTCTGAACAATTTCTAGTTCTCTAGGTTCTCGGTTCTCTCCATGTCAGTATCACTGTAATTATGTTTGTATGTATTTTCATCTTACTGCAGAGGTATTGTGTGTTTATCCTAGAAAACCTGGAAACTATAGAAACATTTCTACATGAAAATAAACACTGCTCATAACCCCAGAGATTACCAACTGAAATAACAACTCTCAACATTTCGGCATGTTGTGTTCTGGTTTTCATTTTATGCAGCTTTTAAAAATAACTTGAGATCGTACAGTAAGTGCAGATTTATATTGTATCGTGACACTTTTATATTTATATTTACTTCTGTTTTACATTTTGGTGCTGCTATTATATTATTTATTTGCTATTATACTTTATGTGTGTGTGGTTTTTTTTTAATAGTGTTGCTGGCTTCTTGAAGTTGGGGATAGAATATTTTCAACTCTGTGAGTCTAAACACAGTAGAGTGTTGGCTGGTAATTTGAAGTAGTGAAAGAATAACGACTGCTTATGCATTAAGCATTAGAGGAAATGTAGGAGTAAACTGGACACTGATTCTGGTCCTGGAAGCTCTCGGTCCACTGGCAAGACAGGTCTGCTCATAGACATTCTAATGCAGGGTGGATGGAGCTATGCCCATAGCACCTTACGTGCAGTGTCATTTATCTGACCATAGAGTCACAGCAGACTGAAAAGGACTTCTGGGGATATTGGGATGTGGCACACTTTGGCTAAACTGTCAGAAAAAAAGGATTTTTAGGGATCAGTAGATGCTTCTTTAGTTTGTATAGAAGTAAGAGATCTGGAGCCCCATTAAGACACTAGACCTTGAAAGGGGAGAATCCCCAGAGATGCTAATGACTTTGAATTTGGGACAGACTGAATGCAGAGAAGACCTTTGTGGGTAAAGAACATTTTGTAAAATTCCAGTTCTCCCATTCTAACCACAGTCATCAGCCTCAGCACAAGAAGTTGGAGAAGGGAGGGTGGATGGTCTTGGCTATCGTCTCACTTGAGCTGTATCCCCCATGTCTAGGAGAAAAGCATGACCAGTTTGAATGGATGAGGACAAAGAAATCTTAGTGGAATAAATTGATATAATCTTGAATGGTCTGCAAGCTACATTCCTCCTTAATACAGACAGGTTTTGCTAGGTGCAGATTTGTAATTTGTGAAGCAAAACTTACACCTCGGCAGTCCAATAAGTAACTCTTGACTAGATACTTGGGGTTTCTCTCAGTCTTTTGAAAGCTATTATTAGTTAGACCATAAGCAAAACAACAACAACAACAACAACAAAACACTCACCTGGAACTTGTGGTTCATGTTTGTCTAGTAGGTGAGAATGTATAAAGATCAAAAAACAAAAATGAAACCAGAATATTAAGTGTTATACCAACCTTTATTCTGAATTTACTTGGCGATAAATAACCTAATCTTCTTTTCTGAGAATTACAGCTTTCATAGTAGAATCAATATGCACATACAGAAAAAATAGCTTGACATGATATGGGCATTATTTTATAATTCTGAATATTATGTACGAAGATAAGTCAGACTTCCTGCTCTCGTTTTTCTAGCTTACAAAGGCTGATTCTTACCTTAATGGGCTGAGAACAAACCCATTAAGGACTTCTGCTTTTCAGGCTTATTTTCCTTCTTTTTGCATTTTCTGTTCCTTGTAGTGGGACTGAGCCTGCAGTCATTAGGGCCTGTCCGCAAGAAGTGGCAGAGAGAGAAAGGGCTCATCATTCAGTGTGGCTACCTATTAACAACTCCCACGAAAGCAGTCTGTGGGAAATGAGATAGCAGCTGTTGCATGGGAGAGATACTGGATTATTTGTGGACTTTATTCCATTAAACTCTTCTTTATGTTTATTTCCAAGGCTAATTAAACAATCAAGTGCACTATTTATTCAGCCCAAAGGGAGTGTTCCCCAACAAGGACAGCTGGCTGAGGGTTAGAGTTACGAGCTATTTATAAAATATATTTCAATCAAAATTTTAGAAATACAGCTTTAAAAAAAACCTCCTAATGCTGTGGTTAAATTCCTAATTGCTCAACGGTGTGTTTCTGTTGGGATACCATGTCTCCTCCCTCACCCACATGTTGACAATAAGAGGTCAAAGTGCCCAGAGTGGGAGCTAAAAATTAGGTTCCCAACCTGAAAGAGCCCTGAGGTGGTGTTTGAGAAAGATTTCTAGTTTTCTTGCTGTCATCGTGGTTTTTACATAGGTTGTAAATAAACCTCTCTCCCCTGCTCCTCTTTTTTTTCCCAGTGGCAAAAATAGAATGTTCGAAGTCATTGGAGAAACCCTGGAACATGATTTCCCAAGCTGGATGGCGAAGATCTTGAGACAGCTTTCTAATCCTGGACTGGTCATTGCTATCATTTTGGTTATGGTGTATGTACTTCTCCACTCATAGACAGGGTCTTTGTAATGAAGAATGGCTCCTTGTAAATTTCAGCCTTTTTTTTTTTTTTTTAAGCTTTCCCATGCTCTCGAAGGGTTGTGCTGTAACCTCCCCAAATTCAGGGCTGATTACATGGTGGTGAGAGGCTGAAATTCATGAGCCATTTCCTAATCCTATTGGATGTAATTCATAGTCATCTGCATCTGTCTTTGCCTGCCTAGGATTATAAGATTTGTTCCCAAGTAACCAAAATAATTATCAGTAAACAGCTAAAGCAAGGGAAACATAAATGCTAAATGTTAAATCTAATCAGCACACCGAGCTTCCCCCCCTCCCCGTCTCCTGGCCCCCACCTCTTGTTCCATAAAGCAGATGGCTGGGAACACATAGAAATGATGAGCCTCTGAGTTAATATTCCCTCTGGGGGCCCTATTGGCTATATTTTAGGACTAAGGTTTTAAGCGGTTCTAGAAAGTACCATGTCCTTGTTCCTGAAAGGCCATCAGTAAGTGTGTGTCCACAATAATACAATCAGAGAAACTAGGGTCTTGGAAAGGTCACTTAGTCTATCCCTTCAAAAGTCAGAGGTGGTATCCAAAGGGGAACTTAGGAGGGGTTTTTTGTCCCCATGTAACTTTCATTGGCTTCTCTTGACCACCACAGAGATAAAATTACATTCTGAGGTAAAATATATGCTTGCTGTCAAAGAGCTAACAAAAGAAAAAAAAAAAAAAAGTGCCCTAGACCTTCCTTTCAACCCCTGAGGCCTTCTCAAATAGGAAGTCTGAAACCACCATTGCACTCTCTCAGTCAAGGAGGGCAGGTAGGAAACCACCCTCAGAAACACTTTAAAAACAAAGCTGATGCAAAGAGTGGGATTTGTTTTTAAAAAAGGTAAAACTAGGAAAATCTGAAAACAATGATTTGAAGTACATGAATTGGGTTCTGGGCCAAGTTGTTAGCATCATCTTTGTGATGGTGGTTATGGTCATGGTAATGGGCCACATCAGAGACGATGGGTGTCATCATTAAAGGATTTTCCCTAGGTAAGAAGGAGTATAGTATAGCAAAATGGTAATAGTAGGTTGACAATAAATCCAACCTCTTTATATGTGACCCCTTCTCTGAGGGCGAGCTAAAAGCCCACGGGGATAATTCAACAGTAAAGCAGATTACGTTTATTTTTTAGAGAACCTTGATCGTGGGGTGGCATTCAGAATCTGGTAGTGAATCTCTTGGTGCACACGTGTTAGAAATTGACCTGCTCGATGCAGCCTGTTTCACCAGATGGCCCTTGAAGTGATTTTTCTTCTCCAAGTTTTCATGTTACAGTGGCTTCTGGGACCACGTGAAGTATTACCTGGTTTTTAAAAGTCAAGGCCATTTAGTGGTATAAATGAGATCCTATATTAAAAAAATAAAACCCAACAAAACTTAATGTCAGATTTTATGACTATCGTCTTAACTTACTGAGAGACAGATTTATTTCTAAACAAAGGAGCAGCATTGTTCTAATGCCACCGATCGAAGGTTTAACAAGCTGTCTGAGAGTGTAGAAGAAGAACTAACGTTGCCTGTGTTTCAGGCACTATCTTTACATTAATCATTTAATTTCCACTATAACCTGAAAGGGTTGGCCTCATCAATCCCATTATTTTTTTTAAAAGATTTTATTTATATATTTGACAGACAGAGATCACAAGGAGGCAGAGAGAGAGGAGGAAGCAGGCTCCCCGCCGAGCAGAGAGCCGGATGCGGGGCTCAATCCCAGGACCCTGGGACCACGACCTGAGCCGAAGGCAGAGGCTCAACCCACTGAGCCACCCAGGCGCCCCTCATCAATCCCATTATTGATATGACAAGGAAGATCTACCCCCAAATCAAGTGCCTAATAAGTCAGTTCAAATCCATGTCCTAGGCCGCCTGGGTGGCTCAGTGGGTTAAAGCCTCTGCCTTTGGCTCAGGTCATGATCTCAGGGTCCTGGGATCGAGCCCCGCATCAGGCTCTCTGCTTGGCAGGGAGCCTGCTTCCTCCTCTCTCTCTCTCTCTCTCTCTCTCTGCCTACTTGTGATCTCTGTCTGTCAAATAAATAAATTAAAAAAAAATCAAACCCATGTCCTATTTCCCATCTCTCATCCCCCCAAGTCTTTGAAGCACCAAACACTGAGTTTGGGATGAATGGGAAAATACAGAATATACAGAAATCTCGAATTCACTTGGCAGGGTCTATACCCATGGTCGGCACATTTTTTTCTTAAATGGCCAAATCCTAGATATATTAGGTTGGATGGGTCAAAAGACAAAATTGGGTATATTATATAAGTGCTTAAATAACCATGTAAAAGTGTAAAAACCATTCTTAGTTCATAGGCCATGCAGAAAAGGCTGGGAGTAATTTCTGCCCCGGAGACTACAATTGCCAACTCTTGGTACAGATTGTGTAGAGAAAAGCTGGCAGGATATGAGGTCAAATAGATGTCCTGCAAGGCAGATTCTAGTTCTGAGGTTCTGATTTAAAACCCAATTTCAGTTTATTGCTGACTTGATTTTTCGAATCCTGAAATCTCATCTTCCAGTTCATGGGGCTCATGCAATTGGCTTGGCTCTTTATTACCTTTAATTAGAGACTGTTACACATTATAAGCATTTCGAATTTCCCCAATGGATCATATTACATCAGCTTGGATGGTTTTTGGGTAACTGAGTAGATTTCAGGTTACTTCTCTGTAGCCGGGTTCATTCCTCTGGAGACTAGAGAATTCCAGAACTACGAATGACTTGTGAGGTCTTTGAGTTTATCCTCCAAATCCAGGTACTTTTCTAAGAACATCCATATAATATACAAACACATACACACATTTATTGAGCACCTACTTCATGCCAAATAGTATACCAAATGCTTTCATGTACATAATTGCATTCAAACTCCCATCACTCATATAAGAGATAAACAAACCAGCTAAACCATATCAATAATTGTGTTGCTAGCACCAGATGGCTCATAAAGGGTATAATCTGGCATGGTTGGGGACTAGAGGAAATGTGTTTAGTATCTAGTTATTTGCAACAAAGAGCAATGCCAGTTACCTTTTTTTTTTTTTAACTGCATTTTGTTTGTTTGTTTTGCTTTAAATGAAGATGAACATATTTATTTTTACACAAATGTTTGGCTGGAATTTGCTTTTTCTAGAAATGTAAATGTCAACTGCAAGTTAAGAATATTCCTTTATAAAACATTTTCTTTTCAAAGAAGGGAGAAATGCAAACAGTACATCCTGTGGAAATAAAACAATCCATGTTCGTGAACTATGAGGACGAGGATTATATTCTTTGCTATAAAAGCCAAAGGAGGAAATTTAAAGCAGAAAGTCAGTTTTTTAATTCTACACATTCCCTATGCTTCAGGAGATTAATGTCAACTTGAAGTGTTACTTTCAATCATGATTTCAACTGATAGTAGTACATTTCCAAGAAAAAGCTACAGTTAGGCAGTGGAGTATGGTAGACAGAATGCCGGGCTGTGGAAGAGGACCCCCTTGGGTCCTCTCTTCCCAGATCACCCCTAGTAATGATGTCACAAATGTACTTCTTTACTTCTGTGTACTTCAGTCTTTCATCTGTACAATAAAAGATTAGAGTAGAAAATATCTTAAAGTCCTACTCCAGTGCCCCAGTGTTCTATGATTTAGTGAATGTAAATTTAAGAGGACTCGAACTAAAAAAACCATAAATCTTAATTATTTTTAAAATGTAGCTTGACCATCTATTACCTCAATGCTACTGCAAAGGGCCAGAAGGCAGCAAATCTGGATCTAAAAAAGAAGATGAAACAGGTAGGATATAATTTATCTCACTAACATATTATCTTTATTAATGGCAAGTAGTAGGAAATACCAGGAAAGCTCATGTTCTTCTTTCCTTCTTGTATTGTATAGCAAGCTTTGGAGAACAAAATGCGCAACCAGAAAATGGCAGCTGCCCGAGCAGGTTGGAGGAATGTTGATGATTGCAGTTTTCCCCCTACAGAAAAATGCTCTTCCCTTTTTTTTCCCCCTCTCTCTCTAAATGGGGCATTTGATGCATGCGGTGTTATTGCCGTGAGTGAGTCATGCCACAGTTTTACTGTTCACCTTTTGAGACTCTCTTAGCCCTCATATCCAGGAGGCTTGGTTGTTTTCCAGTGGGGGAAAGGCAAGAGAAAGGAAAATTCAGACATATAAACTTGGCAGTAGTAATGGAAAGGTGACTTTGCAAATTGACAGAAGATGAAGATGACATCCATATAGTCATATACAAATAGCAGACACAAGGCACACCCGGGTGGCTCAATCAGCTAAGTGTCTGCCTTCTGCCTAGGTCATAATCTCAGGGTCTTGGGATCAAGGCCTGTGTTGGGATCCCTGCTATGCAGGGAGTCTGCTTCTCCCTTTGCCCTTCCCCTCCACCTGACTCATGCTCTCTTTCTCTCTCAGATAAATAAATATCTTTTATATATATAAAAAAAATAGACACAAATGCAGAGTCTCTCCTGCTCAGTGGGACCATTTTTATACATAGATGGATACACAGGAAGATACCATTAGGCTCTTCTGAACCCACCACTGTTGATTTTCTGGAGTCTTCTAAATCATTAATCTCTTTTTTTGTAACCTCCTTAATTTAAAAACACTCCAATAAGGTATACGCCTATTTGCCAGGATCCCCTACACGCTCTGCATTTCTCATGGAAAAGTGATGTCTAAGAAGTTTAGGGAAAATTTTTTCAAACTTTCCCTTCATTCTTAACTTTAAAACTTTTACCATTACCAGGGCTTTCCCCCTATGTAAGTAATAGAACCCAACCCAAATGGATTTAAGTAGAAAATATATAAGTAAATTCATTAGCCCACACAAATGAATGAGAGAGTGGTATGTATGGCTTCAGGCCATGTTTTACCCCAAGTTTAGAAGCGAGCAGAGCTGAGCCCCATTTCTCTGTAGTTCTTTCAATGCTACTCCTTCCACATTGGCTGACCTTTATGGCAACAGGAGCAGATGTAACAATTTCCAGTGCTATGTCCTTGTATTACACTTGTCTTAGATTTATTTATTTTTTTCATTACTAAGCTACTTGTGTCTTTAATTGCATTTAATTTTTCCAGCTTCAACAAATGAAATTATAATACATATTTAAGCATATGATGTGCATTTTGATATGCATATCCATTATGAAAGGACTCCCACCACTGAGTTCATTAACACATCCCTCACCTTACATATTTACCTTTTTCTTTTTGGTGAAAAGACTTAAGTTCTACTCTCTTAGCCAATTTCAATTATATAATATGGTATCATCAACTGTAGTTCACTGTGTTACATATAATAGTCTCAGACCTTATTCATCCTACGACTGAAAATTTGTACCCTTCTACCAGCCTCTCCCTATCCCCCCACCTCCAAGCTCCTGGTTACCACCATGCTACTCTCTGTGTTCACGAGTTTGACTTTTTTTTCTTTTTTTTCAGATTCCACATATAAGTGATACCATGCAGTGTTTGTCTTCCTCTGTCTAGCTTATTTTACTTCCCACATTGTTGTAAATGGCAGGATTTCCTTTTTTATAAGGCTGAAAATTATTATGTTATTATGATATTATACACATATCACATTTTCTTTATCCATTTCTCCATAGATGGACTCTTATTTTGTTTTTATCCTCCCATGCTGCAATGAGCATGGGAACACAAATTAATGATTTCATTTCCCCTGGATATATATCCCAGAAGTGGGATGCTGGCTTATAGGATATTTCTATTTTTAATTTCTTGAGGAACTTTCGTACTGTTTTCCATACTGGCTATATCACTTTACATTCCTACCAACAGCGCACAATGGTTCCCTTTTCTCCACATCCTTGCCAGCATTGATTGTCTCTTGCCTTTTTGATAATAGACATCCTGATGGTGTGAGGTGCTATCTCATTGTGGTTTGGTTTGCGTTTTCCTGATAGTGATCTCGAGCACCTTTTCATGTACAAATATTGACCACATGTATGTCTTCTTTGAATTAATGCCTATTCAGGCCCTTTTCCCATTTTAAATTAGGTTATTTGGTTTTTATGTTGTTGAGTTGTTTCATTTCCTTGTCTATTTTGGATATTAATCCCTTATCAAATTACAGATATTCTCCCCCATTCTATAGCTTGCTTGTTCATTTTATTGATGATTTCCTCTGCTGTGCAGAAACTTTTTAGTTTAATATTTACTTTTGCTGCTTTTGTTTTTCATGTCAAATACAAAAATCATTGCCAAGACCAAGGGCAAGGAGATTTTTTCCCCTAGGTTTTCTACTAGGGGTTTTATGGTTTAAGGTCTTATATTTTGTGTTGATTTTTGTGTATGTTATAAGGGTTCAGTTTCATTCTTTTGTATGTGGATATCCAGTTTTCCCAGCACTATTTATTGAAGAAAATATCCATTCTTCATTGTGTATCCTTAGTACTTGCCAAAAACCAAGTGGCCATATATAAACCAAGTGGTGTGTTTATTCCCCATTTCTCTATTCTGTTTTAGTGATCTTACTGTTTTGATGCCAACACCATACTGTTTAATTACTGTAGTTTTACAATATAGTTTGAGATCAGGAAGTGTGAGGTCTCCAGCTTTGTTGTCTCTCAAGATTGTTTTGGCCATTTGGGATATTTCTGCGGTTCCATTAAATATAAGGATTGTTTTTTCTATTTCTTTGAAAATGCCATTGGAATTTTGATAAGTATTGCATTGAATCTGTAGATTGCTTTGGGTGGTATGTGCATTTTCACAGAATTAGTTCTTCTAATCCATTAACATGAGTGATCTCTCCATTTATTTGTGTCTTCTTTAATCATTACATAATAATGTAATTATTATGTAATTATGTGTTATGTAATATATTATGTCATTACATAATAATGTAATCATTACATAATAATGGTCTGTTTCTCATGTTACCATTTTTGGCTTAAAATGTATTTTGTCTGAAATAATGTAGCTACACCTGCTTCTGGTTTCCATTTGCATGGAATATTTTTTTTCCATCCCTTCACTCTTGGTTTTTGTGTGTCCTTAAAGCCGAAGTGAGCCCCTTGGGCATCTTAGAGTTGTCACAATATGTCACACATGTCCTCTCTGCTCTTGTATTTGCTCTAGATTGTGACTGTAACTCTTAACATGAGCAAATGAGTGTTTAGAGTAGTGAGGGAAAAGTTCTGACTTTTAAGATCTGAATTCTAGTTAAAGCTTACTGTTACATTTATTGTTTTAAATAATGATATAATCCTATTGCATGCTATTCACTTGATATTTTCCCATAATTTGTACTTAAAAAATGTGTACAATCTTTGTAAAGGCAGAGACTATCTTATTCATAGTTGTTTTCTCAGAACTTACTATGGAACTTTATACATAACCATCATTCGGTAAATACCCACTGAATTCCTACTGGCTGATGAGGAATTCTTTTACTGGAAAAATTTTTAAAGGATACATTTTTATATTAATTATATAAATAGTACTGAAAAAATTTTATAAAAAGAGCAGAACTCTCATTTTCACTATCCTGAAAAATAAATATAGAAATATTTTGAATATAAAAATAGTATTACGGCAGTGTGGGGCACATTTGGAAGATACAGGTTTCAAATCACCTCTTTCAGAACATTAAGCACAGTGAAAGCTAAATTGTCACTTGCTTCTTCATCTTTTCTCTCTCTCTTTCCCTCTCTTGAACAGCTGCGGCTGCTGGTGGCCAGTAACTTTCGTAGACACGCTGGGACCCAGAAGTACTCCTCACCTTGCTGTTTAAAATCAATGACTCACGTAAAAGGCAAGATGACAAGCATCATGAAGTTGCTGTTCCCTTGTTCTAACCCTCATGGATTGTCAAGGTCATGCTGGTCAGTCAAGGCCTTGTCAGTCCTAGTTCAGCAGGGACAATCTCCACCTTGTTCCAAATGAAGGGATTTGCTCCTGTACCCCCACTTTCTCCCCTGATTTCCCTGACATCACTTCCAGCAAACTGAGTTTAAGAGTGAATGTGATTCAGCAAAACAGGTTACTGGTTTACCATTTGGGTTAATTAAAAATACTTCGCTCATATGGGCTTCCGTTTTATACATTCCTTCTGCCTTAGTATTCTTCGTCTTGGAACAGAGATATTTCACCCTTTTTTTTTCCTTCAGAGTTCAGAAATATTTTTATAAAGTATTCATTGTAATTATTCACTAACTCACAGTTTAAAACCAACATCTTGTTTTCCATTTTTTTTTCCTGTCTCTCCCTCCAGGGCCCCTACAACTGTACACTCAAGACTCTCTATTTGCTGGTGGGTTCAGCATGAAAAGGAATGGGCTTTTTAAAAGGAAAACCCTAAGGGAAATAGGGGTCTAAGTAGCACAGGGTTGAAGTTCTCTCAGCTTGAGGAAGTACATGGGTCTTAGACAACTTACCTCTTTGTGAGTTTTGTTTTTAAGACGGCTGTACACGATTGCAACTTCATCGCAGCCTGATCATGACCTCCAGTGATCACATCACCTGAGTTTAGATTCTAATATTCCACGATGTGTCTTTGCTTTTTTGTTAAGGTTGGGAAAATGTACACTTGTATGGGGGGGCCCCTCAGTTTATGGATGTGTTTAAGCGTTAGTATTTATTCAAAGTTTGAATTGACTTTGAAGAGCGGCAATCAGTGCCCTCACCCAGGCTTGTTGTGTTTCTTCAGTTACATCTGGTCAACCACAGTGTCCTTTTCCAGAGATAAGCCAATTTGCCTGCCATTTCCTGCAATTGACTTGCTGGGTTTTGTTTCCATGTGTTTGAGTTTTTCCTTCTTCGCTCTTGATCTGGCTGTGAAATGACCTCCTGTTCCTCTGCCAATCCATGTGCTCATCACTTGCCATGATACAAATTCAAGAGGTACTTCCTTTGGTCCAGTTTTCCAGATTGGCCTCCATTCCCAAATGTATCTCTCCTCAGTAGGTTTCCTTGGGCCCTCATGTCTTTAATTCAGAGTCTATGATTTATACAGACTTTCCTGTGATTTTTAACAGTTCTTATTGTTTCCTGTAATGCATGGATCATCTTTCCTTCCAGTTTGGAAGCCCCCTATGAGCAGGGATCATGCCTTTTAACTCCTTTGTATGCCTAGTAAGTTGCTATATTCACCGGTAGGCACCGAGTAAATGCTTGTTAATTAAATTGAATCAATTTAACTTACAGCAGCTGCACTGTGAAACAAGAACTTCTGTTACCTGCATGAAAAATGTTACTCTGATGTCAGAAATGGAATTATCTGTTGCCCTGCAGGTTTATCATCTCATTCGATTCTAATGCAGATGAGTAAATAAAGCAAATGCTTATTTATACGTGGATCGTTTTTGTACTGTATAGTAATAAGATTAGAGAATTGGTTTATATGTATGGCCAAGTGTACAATGTGGGTGACACGTCCTTGTTCTTGATCTACTTCATAACAAAGATGATGAGAGGTGACAAACCGTCCCCCAAGGACTTCATCCCCTAAAGGTAATTTCCTTTTTTTTTTTTCAGTCTAGTTACCATCTGTCACCATACACAGTTATTACCAATATTATTGACTGCACTCCCTGTACTGTGCATCGCGTCTCCATGGCTTATTTTATAATCGAGTTTATACCTCTTTTTTTTTCTTTTTTTTTTCTTTTTCAAAGATTTTATTTATTTATTTGTCAGAGAGAGAGAGCAAGTGAGCACAGGCAGACAGAGTGGCAGGCAGAGGCAGAGGGAGAAGCAGGCTCCCTGCCGAGCAAGGAGCCCGATGTGGGACTCGATCCCAGGACGCTGGGATCATGACCTGAGCCGAAGGCAGCCGCTCAACCCACTGAGCCACCCAGCGTCCTGAGTTTCTACCTCTTAAAGCAATTGTACTTTTGGAACAAATGCTCATGGTATAAGAATTCAGGCATGATATTCGAAGTTTCAGCCTTTCTAAAAATTAAGTTGGATTTTTATGGCACCTAAATACCCACCTGATTTAAGTTAAGCATTTTTAGAAACTTTAACCCTTTTAGTCTCCAGAGAGCTGCCCAAAATGTTTCCCCAGTACCACCTGAACGAGCATCTGAAAGAGTGAAGGCCACTTCCACCGTTGTCTGAGGACTAGTCTGAGAATAGCCTTGTACTGGGAAGGTTCTGATCGCTATGATCTAGTTCTGTTTCATTATTTCTAAATATAATGATCAGGGCCATAGGAAGAATTTTAGAAGGCAAATGGACAAACCAACCAGCTAGACTGCACCTTTCATTTTTTTCTGAGGGGAATAAAAAATAAATTCTGGCAAATATATGTGGAAACTAAATTTACTTCTCTGAAGAGCTTTTCGATTTGAAAACTGAAAAACTGCGTTTTGACACATGGTTTGAATCATTTCCGTTGGCTTCTGAGAGGAAGCACACAGTTTAAACCATATCAAGGGGTTCATATTAACAATACTTTGGCCTGAACTATGTTTTCTTATCCTGATGGATCCCTACCTGTACCAGGGCCATGTTGGCCAGGTTTGGAAATATATTTTGGTGACCCAAATATTATCCTATGGTGAGGTGTAGTTCCCCTAGTTGCCACAGGGGGTCAGCCTTTGCTATTGTCACTCCTCAGTGGATGAGTTAATAAGAGGTTTGGGATCCATTTCCCTGCCTTACACTTCAGTGCTGGAGCCCTGCCTTAACCTAGTTGCCTCTACTGGAACTTGTAATATTTCATTTTGATTTCCCAGCCCTTTCCTCAGGGAACATGAGTAGATTGTAGGGAAGTGGGCTTGTAATGAATGCTGGGACCACACTGGGTGCGAGATCACCGGGAACCACCCTGGGGTAGTACACCTTCCTCCATCTGATAAACATTTATCAAACACTGTGTGTCACATGTTCATCAATCATAATGTATCCCAAGTATCACCTGCTCTACTTCCTCCCACGGTTTCCCACCACCTGACAAATTGATCTTCTTGGTTTCCAGAATCTTCTAGAATGATACTACAACTTATGAAGCCATTTTAAGATTGAGGAAAATCAATGTTAGCTTTCCATTTCAGGCAAGACTGTCCTTCTCTTCACCATGACACAGGTATTACAGTACATTGTCAGAAACTGGAAAAGAGTTTTACTATTTTTTTCTTCTCTATCGGGTGCAATGCCAAGCAAAATCCAGATGTTATCCTCACCTTTCCCAAACTTCTTCCAAAGCTAGGATTTTTTGATGGGCAAATAACCCTGGGCTTCAGTATTGGCATCACATGCTTAGTAAATTGAATGCAAACAAAGAAGTTTAGCCTGCAGTGGAACACCAAGTTCTTTGGCGAGGGAGGGGTGGGGGGTGTGGAAGGGGACCAGTGAGATGGGAATCTGATAACTTTTATTTCCTCACTTAAGTTAAAAAATATAATACCCAGTTATAACTTTTTTTTACCTTGTTTGGTGTATGAGGATAAAAGCAATTTGTTGAAAAATATATCCCAAAAGAATAAGTAAGCAGGTTTCAAAAACAAGAGACTTAAGAATGGGATTGGCAGTTCTCAGCTCTCAATGCAGGTATGTACTTGATTTTTTTGGAAGACAGACATTGAGACTTAAGTTTTTGTTTTTTTTTAAAGATTTTATTTATTTATTTGAGAGAGAGGCAGTGAGAGAGCATGAGCGAGGAGAAGGTCAGAGGGAGAAGCAGACTCCCCATGGAGCTGGGAGCCCGATGCAGGACTCGATCCTGGGTCTCCGGGATCATGACCTGAGCTGAAAGCAGTCGTCCAACCAACTGAGCCACCCAGGCATCCCAAGATTTTTTTTTTTTAAATGAACTATAGTAATGGCCTCTTTTTGTCTTCCTGAGAGAAGGAAGTACCAAAATGTGATGGTGACAGGAGTTCTCAAGCCCCTTTATGAGATTTATTTTCCTCAGAGTTCTCTGGTAATGGATTGCCTTGACACTTGGCCTTGGATGGTCCAGCTGGCTTTTCTAGGATGGATCTTGGTGAGTTAATAACTATGAATAATAGAAAAATATATATATGAGAAATACTTGACCTCTTCTGAGAACTTAGATATTACATAACACCCAACTTTTTCATACATACCAAGAAGTTTTCATATAAATCCTTGTGGTTATTTAAAACCTCATAATAGGAGTGCTTGTGTGGCTCAGTTAGGTGTCTGACTCTTGATTTTGCCTCAGGTCATGATCTTAAGGTCCTGGGATCCAGCCCCGCGTCTGATCTGTGCTTAGCAGGGACACTGCTTGAGACCTCTCTCTCCCTCTCCTCTTGTCCCTCCCCCAACTGGCACATAAGCTCTCTCTCAAATAAATAAATCTTTTTTTTTTTAAAGATTTTTTTTTAAAAGATTTTATTTATTTATTTGAGGGAGAATGAGTGAGAGAGAGCATGAGAGAGGAGAAGGTCAGAGGGAAAAGCAGACTCCCCAAGGAGCTGGGAGCCCGATGTGGGACTCGATCCTGGAAGTCCAGGATCATGACCTGAGCCGAAGGCAGTTTCTCAACCATCTGAGCCACCCAGGTGCCCTCAAATAAATAAATCTTAAAAAAAAATTAAAACTTATAATAGGGGTACATGTTCATTACAACAAATTTAAAAATTTTGCATAGAATAAAAAAAGTAAAAAACTTCCCCAAATCCCATAATTCTACCATCCAGAAAAACCGCTGTTAGTGTTTGGATGCAGTTTTTTTTTTTTTTCTTCAAATTCACACACATATACCCACAGACTCCGTAAAATATTTTGGATCATAAGATATATCTAGTTTTATCACTTTCTTATTTAACATTTTCCCATGTCATAAAATTACTTCAAGACAATTTTTAATGACTATAAAATATGTCACATAACTTTAAGGAAATTGTTCAAAACCTCATGTTTCTCATCTCTGAAGATGGGGATAATAAGAGTCCTGCCCCATAAAATTTCTATTTGGGATTAAAAGAGAAAATCTGCATAAAATACAGCACTGTGCCTGGTGTGTGGTTATTGCTCAGCAATAGCCACGGTTGCCATCCTTGTTTTTAGGGAGTTCTAAATGATTGTAGTTATGGTGTAATTAATTTTTCTGCTTGCCTATACATATAAGCTCTGTGAAGTAATCGAGAACGCTATTGAAATGAGAAATTATCCAAAGCCTGATCATAATTTTTATGGCACACTGAAAATGTGGTGATCCCCAATATCTAAATTTAAATAAAAACAAGATTAGTCTAAAAAACTAAACTTACACACATGCTGAGGTCAGATGCTCCTTTCTAAAAAAAAGGAAAAAAATCCTGCTCTGTTGGTTTTCTAAACACCTCCTTACTTGCTCTATCATATAATCCGGCCATGGAACTAGCTATCTGATGTGCTTATAAATTAGAGTATAAGGTCCTACAGGTATGGTTAGCATTTTGCAGGGATTATATAAATGGGCTAAATAAGGACCGTGAGTCAACAGGAACAGAGAGTGTGACTGAGTTGGGTGTTAAAATCCTAAAGTGCTTTTTTTTTTTTCTTTTAGGATCAAACTTTTTTCCTATAGGAGTATACAGCACAGATTTGATATAGAAGTAAATGGAAGAAATGGCTTCAGCACATGTATTGAGAAATCAGTCTATATATTAAGGCAGGTCAAACTGAAATTAATTAAGAGAATTTTTTTGTGAACGTGGTCTTGTTATACCTGATGTGAAGATACCTCTGAAAGAGAGAAATAGTTCCAAAGGGCAAGATGCTTAGGACATGGGCCTTAGAACTGACAAATTCTTTTAGTGGAATTCAAAGTTGCATAAGTGACTATGGCATGACCCTCAGCAGGAGAAAATCAGCCTGATGCAGAAGGAACCATTGGCTAGATCTACAACCGATCTCAATGGGATATGGAATGAGTTGATTCCATGGGAAATGTTTGTCCCTGGTGAAGTAATAGATGAGACCCAGTGGACATACACAGCCTTTATATCATGGAAAAGGCTCCATACACGTCAACTCAACAGACTACTAGATTAACCGTGGGGGCTGAGTGTGGCGTGGCGGTTGAGAGGGTGGTTAAAGAGCACTGTCTAGGGAGCCAAAGGTTTGAGTTCCAGTTCTGTTCCTGGACTAAAAGCATTATTCACTGGCCATGTGATGTTCTGGTTATCATTACTAGCTTTTGACCCAGGCTGACTACTAACCCTCACTAGGCTTCCTTTATGTCATCTTTAAAATGGATTACCGGCTCTGTTGAGATTGCTGTTGGAATCTCATGCGATGACACTGCTGATGAAAACTGGCCTGCACCGTTTAGCAGGTGGCACATAGGTCAGTGCATAATTAACAGCCGGATCAGTATTACCCATAATTCTCCTTTTCCTGTCAATCCGACATTTTAATTTGAAAATGTTAGGCATATTTTTAAAAATTAGGATGATTTTAATTGAGCTAATTCATAGAACTATTCATCTGAAACCAGTTGCAAAACAGGTTTTACTCAGTTGGAAAAACCCAATCTTTCACAGACCCAATAAAAACAACTGTTTGGTCGGCGGAGGGGGGGCACCTGGCTGGCTCAGTCCACAGACCATGCCACTCAATCTCAGGGTCGTGAGTTTGAGCTCCAGGTTGGGCATTGAGGTTATTTACAACAAATATACAAACAAAACAAACAAACCAAAAAACCCTGCTTGGATTATTTTGGCACCACATTCTTAGTATTTTTGAGAAGGGTGTGTTTTAGTAGCAGAGTGGCTTAGCAAATACCGCATAAGCAGCATTAAGTGAATAACATGTGTGTGACTTGAGTCTTTGGGCCCCAGTGCTCTAGTCCTGTCTCTACCACTGATGAACTGTTTGACTTGTTAGGAATGGGGCAGCCTCTTTCAGTCTCACTGGCAAGATAAGGATTTGCACAGCATGGTGTCTCTGATGCCTTCCTATCCTCCAAACCAGAGCTGCCCCCAGTCAGATAGGTACCAGTCATATGGGACGACTGAGCCCTTGCGACATAGCTGGAAATTGAGATGTGCTATAAACATCAACTTCTCCCTGATTTGGAAGGCTGTGTGAAAAACTACTGCAAAATATCTCATTAGTATCTTTTTCATTTTGATTGAGTGTGGGAAAGATATTATTTTGCAGATTTGTGGCTAAATGAACTAAATTACTAAAGTTCTTTTCACTTGTTTTTTTCCCCTTTCTTTAACGTGGCTACTACGACCTTTTAAACGACATGTGGCTTCCATGTGTGGCTGCGTTCCCTTTCCATTCGATAGTGAGTGCTGCTCTAAAAACTCTTGATGAAATTAGTTTTCGTGACGGTTTCAGTTAAATTGTACACAGAGCTGGGTTTCAGCTATGCTGGGAAATTTTTGGTAAGCTGCTTGAGCTGGCCACTCCCACCCATCTGATTTCAGCAGTTGATTTGCATTGGGGGGTGGGAGTTGCTGCCTTTGAGGAAGTGGGGAAAGAAATACAAATGGACTAGATTTGAGTCCAGTGGAGACGGAGGGAAACTGCAGACTGAATCTGATGGAGTAAGCGGGTAGAGGGAGACCTCCAGGACAGTGGGGTACATGTGATGCTCTGCTGGTGGCCACGGGATCGAGCCCAACACGTAGAAGGGAGGAGAGACAATTCTCCCCTGTGAATGGGGCATGCCACCTCTGTGGCACTACCATCAATTGGCAGCTCAATATGGCAGACCATTGGCGATGACCCACTTGAAAGGGTCCTGGTGTCTGCACGACAGACATCCATGACAGGCACTTCTCAGATACTGGTTTGAGGGGCTGGAGGAGCAAAACAAGAGTCAGAGCAAACTTCATGGTGAATGAGCCTGCGAGATCAGCTCATAAACCGTGGATCGACAGCCATAAACAGGTGGCCCTTTGCAGAGTACTAATGTTTATGTACCAAGACATGGATGCAATGTATATGGGATCTTAACGTTAGTAAATACCTCCTTTGGACCTAAGGCTGGAAAGGTCCAGAGAAGGATTTTTAGCTAAGCAGCAGTAAGTTTCTTGGGGTGTCTGGCTGACTCAGAAGAGCATGCGACTCTTCATCTTGGAGTTGAATTCAAGCCCCATGTTGGGTGTAGAGATTACTAAAGTAAAATGAGATAGAAATAGAATAGAATAGAATAGAATAAAAATCAGTTTCTTGAAAGCAATGACATGCCAGGTTAAAGAGTGATGTCTTGCCCAGGTTGCCTGGGGCCATAGGGGGGCCAGTGAAGAGAGAGGAAGGAAGTGTTGACAGGCATATACTTTGACACTTTTGTATTACCTTTTCTGTTGCTTTATAACTAGTGGAATATAAATGGGGATCACAGAGCTTCCTTTTTTGGGACACGGGGATAATATTCTTGAGGCAATGATGGGATTGAATACTAACTCATACCATTTCCTAAGCCTATGAATTAAAAAAAATTCCAATTATTACTTTGTAATAGCATTTGTGGGTCATGTTTCTTTTTTTGTGTGGCTCATTTTTCTTTTCTTTTTTTTTTAAAAGATTTTATTTATTTGTCAGAGAGAGAGAGAGAGAGGAGAGAGCGAGAGAGCGAGCTCAGGCAGACAGAGTGGCAGGCAGAGGGAGAAGCAGGCTCCCCGCCAAGCAAGGAGCCTGATGTGGGACTCGATCCCAGGACGCTCGGATCATGACCTGAGCCGAAGGCAGCCGCTTAACCAACTGAGCCACCCAGGTGTCCCTGTGGTTCATTTTTCTTAAACATATTTGTCTACATGGCTATTGATTGCCTTCTTGTTAATATGCATGCTGATCTGTGGTGAACTAGGAAAAATTAATAAAAGAGATCTGGCCCTAGGAATGAAGACATTTCCTTCCCAATTTTCCAAATTATTTCTTAAACCCCCTTTAGAGTTAGAAATTACGGAAAATGAATGTCACAAATCTGTGACTCACAAATGATACCAGTTATTCCTAGATGAATCCAGTGAATCCTTTTTGGCTTTGGGGTTCATTGGGTTCATGCTCAGGGTCACACTGACTGCTGAGACGTGTTTCCCCCTGCTAGTGCACAACCCAGCAAAGTGAATTGTTACCTCCTTTATTGTGAGTGACCACTCTTTGTCTTCCTTAATAGCATCAGTTAGACCTCCAAGACTCTCACCTCTTCTTCCTTTTCTATTTTCCCTGGGGCTAACACCTGAGACTGTACGGAACCAACCAGTCTTCAGTGTAGGTTGGGAAACTACCGTATAAGGTGCATAAATATTTGTGGGACAGGCACTGTAGTAGGCTCCAGAACCCAGAATTAAACACAATTCTCCCTTTCCATAAGGACATTCCAGACAATAAACATATACACTGAACAAAAACATGAGAAAATTGGAAAGAATAAAGCAAACTCTGCCACAAATAATGACCAAGAGAAAGGTAAAATGAGGGAAATGTGGCTGGGGAAGCTTGTCAGGGAGGGTGACACTGGGCTGGGGACAAAAGCTGATAAGAAAGGGACACCCAGAGGGCACTTCGAAGGTTTTGATTACTTACTCCCTCTTGGGGAGTGAGAGGGACCACATAAAAAGGGTTTAATTTACAGTGAACTTAATAGTTGGAGGCTTGACCATCATTTGCTTACTTTTGAGAAGTGAACATTATTCAAAAAATAGTGTTGTAGAGTATAATCCATATCTGCTCTACATACATAGTCTCTTCAGTAAAAAAAATAAAGCCCAGAGGAATTGGATTGGAGTAGTATAAGAAATGATAAGAATGCAGACACCTCCAGATAGGGGTTGTTTTCCCCCAAAGTGACCTACCCAGGAAGTGACAAAGCTGGGAACCCGAGAGCCCTTTATTCCATGTTTTGTGCTCTTCCAAGGACATTTGCGTCTTTCTGCTATGCACTTCCTGCTTTAACAAAGATTGCAAACCCAGATGCCAACAGAGGCCAAGAAAATGACACTGTAAGTTGTCTAGTAGGATATGATGGAATGAAGAAGAATGGTCTTATCTTTAGGGAGCCTTAACTATTCAGTTCCAGCTAATTATTGCAGAACCAGGCCTCCCAGAGCTTCTGATTTTTAAAGAAAACCCGGAAGCCTGAATTTTTATGTGACAAAGCAAAATATTTTATGTTAATAATTAGCACAAATTCATACACACACACGAATACACACAGGTGCATACATGCACACTCCATCTGCTGGCAGGATGCCCAAGAACCATCAATGTACACTAAATATGAGGGCTATTAGTGGGCACTCTTTTTCCGATACTATATGTCCATCACATAAACAGCTCTCTTTTTGTACACTCTGGAACCATTTGTCAGAGCTTTGCTGTCTTATTTTCTTCTTTTAAAAAGCAATTTTTCTTTTGATTGACTAAGGCGTAGTCATGCTTTTCCTGCACAAAAAAATGTTATTTGAGTTCAGCTCTCAAAATATACTACCACGAGGGGGAGCCCAAACTTTTTTTTTTTTTTTTTTTTAGTTTTATGTGAGGTTAACACTAATTAATGCAGTAACAGAAACTATTACCCTATGACATTTTAGGTTACTTCCTCCTCCTGAGATTATCTGTGTGGCTTGATTTTGTGGAGAATCGTCTATTTAACTATGAACACAGTGAACAAACTCGGCCCAAACTCAGCATCACAGCATATCAGCCTTTTAATTTTAATTTTATTTTATATTTTAAGTTTTTATTTTATACATTTGATTCAGGTTGTTTTTGTTTGTTTGTTTTATTTTTTTTTAAACCACGCTGTGTGCTCTAGGCAGAGGGAAAAGAGCAAGAAGCAGATCGCACACTGGGGTCCCATAGGCCTGAAATTCAAATTTGAAATCAAAAAGAAACAAAATACCCAGGATTCTCTGAGACAAGAAATTAGGTGAAGGAAAACCCCTGGTTAGTCCCCATGCACTGAGGTGCTTGAGGGCACTTCTCCCCTTAGCACCTCGATGTTTGTTAGGTTTCCAGCTTCAGTACCTTTGTGTCTTACGGAATCTCTGCCAACCTCGCTCTCTGAACACGTCCATCCGCACACCCCGAGCTGAAATGTGGTTTGCTTGTGGATTTGCTTCCTGGTTGCTTTTGTGGTCTGGAAGGTGCTTTTTTGGCAGCACTAGAGCTGGGATTTTGTTGTTGTTGTTGTTTATGTTTTTCAAATAATTCTTGTTACAAGGCTCAGCGGGAATCTTCTCAGATTGCCTCCATCCGCTTGACTGACCTCCTGTTCCCCGTGGGTAGCAGGACTAACGCGAGCTCTGAGCTCCACGCAGGGGTTCCTCATGCAGTCCTCGCATGACCTTGGAGGCTGTCGCAAAGGTGTCCTCCTCTTGCAGATAAGGCAGGGAGGGTGGAGAGGCTGTACCAGTGAGGGTAGTGGCGCGGGAACTGGGCGGGTCTCCTCCGCTGGATTGCACGGGGTTGGCCCAGTACCAGCTTCATGGCCTCATCTTAGCATTTATAACTTGCCCTTCACTGTCTTCTCCTTCTCCTCTCTTTCCCCTTCCCTTCCACCATTTTCTTCCTCCTCCTCCTGACTCCTTCTCCTACCGATTCTTCCTCTTCCTTCTCACCATCCTTATTACTGCAGCTTATGTATGTCTCTGTTGACCCCATGAGCGTTTGACCCTTAAAGTCCAGAGGCCGAGTCCTGTCACAGGGCCAGTTCTAGGCGGTCCACAGAGCTCGGAGGGAGGGACTGTGGAGTCTTGGTGAAGAGAATGCGCTCCACGGTCCAAGGTTTGGGGGGGGGGGGCACCCGTCACTTGTGAACCAAGTGACCTGGGGAAAGACACACTATCGGTAACCTTACTGTCCTCCCCAGGAAAGCCAGGAGGAGAATAACACTTCCGCCACCAGGCTTCGTGAGAGGCAGTTGACGCAAAGTCCACGAAGTGCTCCATGCGGGGTCTGGTACGCGGAGCTCCATACGGGTTAGGGATTCTAGCAGCCGTTTGATATGGATGGATCTTGTTGAATTGACTTTCCTGAAACTCAAAGTGTGACATAGCTCACAGTTTTCAACGCAGCTTTTTACGCTTAAAAAAAAAAACAACACAAAACTTGTAGCGAGATTAATATTTTACTCTCAGTGATCCATAGGATTAAGTTTAAGAATTAGTTGGTGACTAGCCATTAAAAGATGGCAACATAGAAACAAAACAAATATCAAATAAAAGTCATTTAAAAAATGTAAAGGTTACTACATACCGTATATATGTATGTATTTAAAAGTTTTATTTATTTATTTGACAGAGAGAGAGATCACACAAGCAGAGGGAGAGGGAGAAGCAGGCTCACTGCTAAGCAAGGAGAGGGATGTAGGGCTCATTCCCAGGACCCTGGGATCACCACGTGCACTGAAGGCAGATGCTTAACCGACTGAGCCACCCAGGCACCCCCACATACCACATATATTTAACATTTAAAAGTTAACATCCTTGAATTTTAGAAAACACAAAGCATTAGTTGCCCTCTTTGATAGCCTCTATGTTTGTTTTATGACAAAGATGACTTTTATTCTGCATTGATGTTTGTCCAGTCATCCAAAGCCATCTCTCAGTTGGGTGTTAGGATACACATTGTTTCACATAAGCTTGTTTCTTTTTAAAACAAATTTGGGGGACGCCTGGGTGGCTCAGTTGGTTGGACGACTGCCTTCGGCTCAGGTCATGATCCCGGAGACTCGGGATCGAGTCCCGCATCGGGCTCCCAGCTCCACGGGGAGTCTGCTTCTCCCTCTGACCTTCTCCTCGCTCATGCTCTCTCACTGCCTCTCTCTCAAATAAATAAATAAAATCTTAAAAAAAAAATAAAACAAGTTTGGGGTTTTTGTCAAAGTCAATACTACTTTTGCTCATTCAGATATTAGATCAATTTCTGATTTCCCAAGGGAACATCCTTCAATAACATTTACATCTTCTTCCATTTTCTCTCTTAAGATCTTTACAAAGAACTGTAGCCTAGAGCAAATATCCAGACACTCGAAGTGCTATAAAATATCGTTGGGCAGTATATGAATGGTGTAACAGGAAGATCAGCTAGGAAGTTCACAGACTGCACTGAATCACTAGTTGAAGGTCCTGATTTAAGGACTTCTTTCACTTTACAAACTCGTTTTTTTTTTTTTTTTTTTTTTTTGCACACTGTTCATTGAATTTGTTTGAAATGTGCCATGAGATAAACTTACTGATTATTTATAAGAATAACTGTTAGCATACCGGGCCATGAATGCTATTTATAACACAATGTAGTTGAGCTACAGGAAGACTAGATTAAATCATTCCTGCTTCTCTCCTCCATGTTTATCCAGGTTCCTAGAAAGGTTGGCCCCAAACTTCAGGCTCCAGGTGTCTGGCTTTTTACTAGATTTAGTGAATTCCTTAAAACTGGTGATACCTCCATATATTGGTTGCTAGCTTACAGAAGAATTAGAGTTTTTCCCCCCCTTAATTCCTCAACTGATTTTTCTAGAGATTCCTGATGGATAAACTTCCCATGACACACTGGACAAGAATGCTCACACTGAAATCGCAGTGCAGGATCCTCTGGGAGCCATTCCCACCTTTTCTGCTGGAACTTTCTCACACTTGTCTTGTGCTGTGAGTTTTCTTATAAACCCAACCTATGGGCGTTTGTATTTCCAGGATTTCTCACGATTTCTTATCTGTTATAGAAGTTGTCTTCTTTATATCCTTCAGCATGGCCGAATTTCCTTTAAAATGTGTTTTCTGTCATTTCTACGGATTTTATGTGAGAAAGACATTATAATGTCTTGAAAGGAAAGTTTATGATTTCTATTTCTAGACTTCAGTACTGCAGTGAAGAGATAAGTAGATCCTCTTCATAAATGGTGTTGGAATGAAAGAGAGGCAGGATTCCCACCTGCTGTAGAGACAAATGGTGCTATATTGAGCTGTCCTTGTAGACTGTGCCTGGGAGGTAAGTAATTTGGCCAGCAGTGGTTTGAATCTCTCTTTTTTATTTTTATTCAAATGAGCTGTTCTCATTGCAGTAATTGCTTTAATATACGAATCAGTACTTTCTGATTAAATGCTATATTCTATTACACTGTGCTGTTGAAATGACAGACTGTACGATTAGAGACAACTTTCATCTAATGAACAAATCTGGTTTTAAATTTGTTAACTGTTCACACCTGCCCTCCTCACGGTGGACCTGGTGATTGCTAGAATATTCTACTTGGTTTCCATCCTAGTGGTCTTTAGGATTGCCCATTTCTTTGTTATTCTGTTTTTATTTGTACAATGAAGGCTTTCCGGGTAAACAAACAGAATTAGCGAGCAAGAGAGAAAAGTCTACCTCTGCACCTCGCCCATCCCTATAGCAGGGTTCCATCCATCAACCTTGGTTTATAACGGGGGGAGGAGGGATGAATTCAGTCTCTCACGGGAAAGGACACAGGGCATGAGAAGTCCTTGACTTTAGCATGTTTGTGATGAAATTTTATATGGTTGAAAATGAGCACGGCAAGCCATCAGTGTGTAGCGCTGGCTGCAACCCAGCATTTTAATTTGACCCAGGCAATGTGGGTACAATCGGGATCAAACAATTCGATAAAACCCATGACATTTTAAAATCTTACTTTATTAAAAAAGTTGAAAATTGGAAAGTTGAAGTAACAATACAAACACATGTAAAAATGAACTTCTTTAAAGATACCTAAATGGTAAACCCTGATCTATTTATAGCACTTCTGTGAGGTGTGTAGTTGAGAAGGAAAAGAATAGATTTAAGAACATATAAGATTTAACATAACATATTCTAACATATAACATATAAGATTTAACATATTTAACGGGTTTAAGAACATATAAGAGTAGATTTAAGAAAAAAAATGATGGAAAATTCTATTGTGGAGATTTGCCACTTTTGGCTGACTGCAGATAAGGCCCTGCCTGTAGGAGTCAGGGTTCTCCAGAGAAACAGAACAGGACCAATAGTGTGTGTGTGTTTGTGTGTGGGCACACATGATTATGTGTGATAAATCCCAAGATTGGAGCTGACAGTTCCCAAGCTGATTCCCAAGCTGGTAAGTCCCAAGATTGCTGTGATCAAGCTGGGGACCTAGGAGAGCCAGTGATGGATTTCCAGTCTGAGTCAAGCTTGAGCACCAGAAGATCTGTGGGTCTAGATCCTGTCTGGAAGCCGGCAGGCTCAGGATGTAGGAAGAGCCAAAGCTTCGGTTCTCATGTAAAGGCAGAAGAAACCAACCAACGAGCTCCAGGCAGGCCTTACTTCCCATTACTTGCAGGAAAGCCAGGATTTTTGTTCTAGTCAAGCCTTCAGGTGACTGAATGAGTCTCACTCACATCAAGGAGGGAAATTTGCTTTCCTCAATCTGTAATTTAAGTATAGTCTCACCCCGAAACATCCTCCTAGGTGCACCCAGAATACCCAGTCAAGCTGACAAATAAAATGAACCATCGTAGTGGCACAGGCGGGGAGGTTAACTCCTGTTTGGAAGTAGTTTCTCCTCTGTGGAATCGGAGGGGGCCACGTCTTCTCTGTCTCTGTTTTGATGCAGCCTCAGGGTAGGCATATGACTTAGGCTCAGCCAGTCAGAAACTTTCTTTGACTCTCGCATGGGTGACACACTAAGACATGCTGCCCATTGGAGATCCACTGCGGGGGAAGAATTATATATATATATATATATATATATCTTGACTGAATAGTTTTAGAATATTTTGTCTTTCAAAGAGTAGAATTATCCTTACACCATATGCACTCAGCAGTATTGCATGTTTCTCAAGTATGGGTTACATGCACAAGCAAAAGATTGACTGTATTTATTTTTTTTAAGATTTTATTTATTTGACAGAGAGAGAGAGCAAGAGAGGGAACATGAGCACGGGGAGTGAGAGAGGGAGAAGGAGGCTTCCCCTGAGCAGAGAGCCCTATGTGGGGCTGGATCCCAGGACCCTGGGATCATGACCAGAGCCCAAGGCAGACGCTTAATAACTGAGCCTCCCAGATGCCTCAATTGACTATATTTCAAGAAAAGAATTAACCAGAAGGCTGTGCCTATATGGAATTTCCTATGAGGGGATTTTCAATGTAGATTGAAGATGAAGGAATGAAAGGGGAGAAGGCACTATGGAATTTCCTTACTTATAAATTAGGGGGAATATACAGATCTCATGATATTGTGAAGATAAAATGTCATACAATGAAATCTGTAGTCCTTGGAAAAATATCTGACACTTTCTATGTGTTTAAAAAATTTTTAATGATGATGATGGCAATGATGATGATGCAGATGATATGTGGTGAGTTGTTTTTTTTTTATGGTGAGGTTTTTTTCAGGAATCATCCAGTGACATGGGTGAATAAGAGGAAAGTAAGTGGTGAGAAGGAACTTTTGAGAATCTGAAACAACAGTTGTCAGGATACCCACACTTGTTACAGGTGGTCAGATTTATTTCAAGTAGATGAGCATTGATTAGCCCTTGGGATAAAAAGGTTTAAAAAGAGAAAAACAGAAAGAAGCGTAAACAAAGATGACATATCTAGAGCTGCCGTCTTTTCTTTTTTTAAGCCAACAGGATGTCAGCTCAGAAATGAAGCCCAAGATTCAGATGAATCCACTCTTTAGCCAAGATGTCAAGTTTATCCTAAACCATGACTAATGACTATGCTAGTGTGGATTTGGTGATATGTCCGGTATATTGGCAAACAAATAGATTATCATAAACTTCTTAAGAAAAGGAACGAAAATTTTTCACAAAGACAATGACAGAGTCAGTACAAATTCCCAAAGCTTTAATGGTGAAGTCAATAGGATACTGCGGAAGGTCAGGGAAGTCTGAGGAAATCCAATCCGGTCTGACCGTTCTCGATGAGTTCAGGGAAGGACCCTGAGTTTGAAAAATTTTTTGACCAACGTGTAGGGTGAGGCTACTCTGAGAAGGGTTTGAGACACTATTTATCAACAAATAGGATGTATATATTACCTTCGACAGGTTCACTGATAACAATGGGAATGTTATGGGCACCTGGCTGGTCCAGTCTGTTGAGTGACCAATTCTTGGTTTTGGCTCTGGTCATGATCAAAAGGTTGTAAGATCGAGCCCTGTGTAGGATCCATGCTCAGTGGGGAGTCTGCTTGAAGATTCTCTCCCTCTCTCTCTGCCCCTACTCCCCACTCATGCATACCCATGCTCTATCTCTAAAATAAATAAATCTTTTGAAAAAATGCTTGTTAAATATACAAATTTCTAGTCTCTACTTATATAACCTTTTCAGTCTTAATCTCTGCTGAATGGGCCCTAAAATCTATATTTTTAACAAACTCCCTAGATGTATTTCTGCATAGTAACATCCAATTACCCCTGTCTATTTAGATGAATAGGGGTCCTGGATGAAATTAGGTCTTTGGAGAAAATGCATTCTCCACTGCCTCCAACCTAAGAAGAGAAGTGGTTAGAGCAGGTGTGAAGTTTCTGGATTGCTGAGTTTGTACCAAGAGTCTCAGGGTTGTTTAACAGTAGAGACGGCACCATATAATGTCCATCAACAAGGTCCTAAAAAAACATTTAGCACTATGGCTTATTACAAGTATTGAAACTGAAACTGCTGCATGGCCGACTTCAGATGTAGTGATGATTTAAAAAATTGGAGGCTGGGCAGCCTCAGGATCTAAGATGGCCACATTCTCATGTGGGTGGTGGTTGTGGGCTGGGATGCTTACTAACATTTTGAAGTCTGTCTGAGCCTTAATTCATTGTCATTTCAGCTCTGTACTTCTTTTCCTTCCTCCTCATTTTCCAAACAGCTGTTGCACCATTTGCTTATATTAACCGTGTATACAAAACTTGTAGAAACAGGATCTGCCATAGGGTGCCTGAGATTCCTGCTTACTCTGGGCTAAAAGTCGAAAGTAGAATTTGTTCCTAGATTAAAAATCACATTTTCCAGAATGTATATTCTATTTGATTCCTGCAACTAAATATGTAGTTGCAAGAAGCAGTGATTTTTTTTTAAAACTGCATCTAATTCTGATGTAAATTTAAGGACAGAAGGCAAGGCAATTTACAAAACCATGTTTTATATAAATTGAGAAATGAAAGAGGGATGGAATTAACACTTATAATCTTGATGTTATTTTCTGCCAGTTTTTAATCCATGCGTTTCATAATGTTGTCATAATTGTTTTAAATGCTGCTTTTAAAATAAGCTTATGCCACAAATAATCTCTCATATTGCTACATGATACTTAAGACATTTTTTAAAAGATTTTATTTATTTATTTGACAGACAGAGATCACAGAGAAGCAGGCAGAGAGAGAGGAGGAAGCAGGCTCCCTGCCGAGCAGAGAGCCCGATGCGGGACTCGATCCCAGGACCCTAGGATCATGACCGGAGCCAAAGGCAGAGGCTTTAACCCACTGAGCCACCCGGGCACCCCATCAAGACATATTTTTAATGGAGGGTTGATTTTCCATCCAGTGAGTGAACTGCAATTTAATTAACTAGTTCCCCATGAGTGGACGTGCAGTTTTTTTCCTGTTATTTTTTTGTTTTGTTTTGTTTTCCCTTTTATTATTACCTAACGCCAGATTCCTATAAGCGAAGTCAAAGCTTATGAATATGTTTATAAGATGCGGCTGACCTCAGTTCCAAGGAACTGCACCAACCTACTTGCCTATCAGTAATCTGTGAGCATTATTACTTGCCCTCTCCAGCATTTCTCGTGTTCACAAAATGTTACCGTCTTTGTAATTTCTTCAGATGTGTTTATTGAACACTTTTCTATGTGTCACAGCCTACAGATAAAAAGAAATTAAAGTCTAAAGAAGTTGGTGATTAAGTAGGAAATACAGATAAATCAAAAACGGATTTCCAGTTCAATTTTAAAAGTCCATTAAGAGAGATTCTCAGTTAAGATGCCTTAGATCATCATGACTGTAGTCTGCTTCAGATACATAACAACGATGGGCAAAGGACAAAAAATATAACGTTTAAAAGGCATGACTATATTAGAAGCCAAATAAAGGTGAAGTTCTAGGCCCTCTGGGCTCCTGGACTCTGGTATCTATGTGTGGGTACAGGGAGAAAGTACCGTGTTGATGGATCCCTCCCCCAACTGCAGAGTCAACTGTGTTGAGCCATTCTTTAACACCACAGTGGACACTGCACGCTTTCTTTACTTTGTTTAATGCTCAGTTCATTAAACTTCAAATCTTTCTGTTACTAACACTTAACCACTGAGCGATCACAATCTTTCTAAATATTTCTATACTGCTTAAAGCAAATCCATCAAAACTTATAAAGTTAGAATATCTCAAATATTTATATGATTATGAGATTATTTAATTTTACTCACCTAGATATTTAATTAAAATCAAAAAGTAAGATACGAAATTCTCTTAACTGCCTTTAGCAGCTTAAGGAACAAATAAAACACACACAAAATAATCACAGCCATTACAAATATTACAGTAAAGTTAAAATACATTTGACCCTTGAAAACACAACTTTGAACTGTGCAAGTCCACTTCTATGTGAATTTTTTACAATTCAGTACTATAAATGTATTTTCTCTTCCTTATGATTTTCTTAATGTTCTAGCTTACTTTATTGTAAGAATAGTGTATAATACACATAACATAAGAATATGTTAGCCAACTGTGTGTGTAATCAGTAAGGCTTCTGGTCAATAGCTAAGCTATTAGTAGGGAAGTTTTGGGGACGTTAAGGTTATACAAGAATTTTTTTTAAAGATTTTATTTATTTATTTGACAGACAGAGATCACAAGTAGGCAGAGAGGCGGGTGGAGAGAGAAAGGAGGAAGCAGGCTCCCCGCCAAGCAGAGAGCCCAATGCAGGGCTCGATCCCAGGACCCTGAGATCATGACCTGAGCCGAAGGCAGAGGCTTAACCCGCTGAGCCATCCAGGCACCTGGTTATACAAGAATTTTTGATCGTGCAGTAAAGGTTCTGGGGAGGATTAGAGCCCCTTACCTTTGCCCTTGTTCAAGGGTCAACTGTAGCTGTAAAGGTAATGATGAGAAGATTTACCTGCATTAAAGAGTGATTTCATTTCATACTTATATTCTTATTTTTGCTCTTACATTTTTATCTCCCTGAGATTGCAGTAATTTTCCCAGAAGGTGGAAATGGTATTTTCAAACCCTCCAGCAAAAGAATACCCTGTCCGACTTGCTGAGGTACAGGGTCTGGCCTTGAGCCGTTGACTCTCAGTTGCACTGCAGGATCCACACTGAGCCACCACCAGGAGGAATCCTTTCCAGTGATGAAACTCCCTCATGAGACTGTAAGAAACTTCTGAAGCTTGATACTTTTCCAGGAGTAACAGACACTTTATTTATCTAAAGATTTTATTTATTTATTTAAGACAGAGAGAACATAAGTGAGCGAGCACCAGCAAGTGGAACAGCAGAAGGAGAGGGAGAAGCAAACTCTCAGCTTGAGCAGGGACCCCAGGAGCCCTGGATCATGACCCGAGCCAAAGGCAGACACTTAACCGACTGAGCCACCCAGGCGCCCCTAAGGTACACTTTAAAGAAGACAACACTATTAATTGATAGTCCTCTCATTTTGAGGTTTTTTTCTTTTTCCCTATTTTTTTTTTTTGCATGATGGGAAATTTACATATGTTTTTATAAGTGTTTCATGATTTCATCAGGGGTGTTAACTTCTAGAGAGAAATGAATGAAAGAGTGTGGAAGGAACAAAACTTTAAGTTTAGGAATGGTGAGAAACACTTTTTTAAAAAAATCTAAATTCATTGTAAGGAGATTTTTGGCAAAAACACTATAATCCAGATCCACATAGATTTTTGTTTTTTTTTCTCTATGGCTTGGAAAGAACTGTCGTCCACTGGACATTGTGCCCCTTCAGTCCACAGTAGTATTAAAAACCAAAAATTAGATGCTAGCTACAGCTCAATGGTGAGGATAGAAAAGCACGTGAACTTGACCTCCTTAAGTATTTTATCCTTTCTGATGCTACTCTAAATGGAATTGCTTTCTTAATTCTGTGTGGATTGTTCACTGTTAATGTATGAAAATTCAACTCATGTTTGTGTGTTGATTTTTAATCCTGCCACTTTGCATAATTCGTTTACTTCTAACAGTTTTGTGTGTGTGTGTGTGTACATGTGTGTATGTGTGTAATCATTAGTTTTTCTTACTATGAACTAAAGTTATATAAAGTTGTAGGAGTCATAGAAGTTCTCTTGTCTATGAACAGAGATAATTTCAGTTCTTCCTTTCCAACTTTGATGTTTTTTATTTATTTTTTCTTGCCTAATTGCTCTAACTAGATCTTCTAATACTGTGCTGAACAGAAATGGTGACAGTGGGCATCCTCCTCTTTTTCTTGATCCCAGAGGAAAGATTTTCAGTATTCCACCGATCAGTAGGATGTTGGTTGTAAGTTTTTCATTTGTGGCCTTTATTATGCAGAAGTCATTTTCTTCCATGCCCAGTTTAAGTAGTTTTTAATATGAAAGGGTGTTGAGTTTTGTCAAATGCCTTTTCTGAATTGAGATGATCATGCGGCTTTTGTCCTTATTCTGTTAATGTGATGTAATACACTGATTTATTTATGTGTATAAAACCATCTTTGCATTGTTCCAGGAATAAATCCCACTTGGTTGTATTATATAAGCATTTAACATGCTGTTCAATTTGGTTTGCTAGTATTTTCTTGAAGATTTTGCAATCAATATTCACCAGGGATATTAGTCTTGTTTACTTTTCTTATAATGTGTTTGTCTGGTCCTCATAAAAGGAAAAAGCTGGCCTCATACAGTGAATTTGAAAGTGCTCCCTCCTCTTCAATATTTTAGAAGAGTTTTAGGAAGACTGATGTTAATTTTTTTTTAAAGATTTTATTCATTTATTTGACAGATAGATCAGTCTATCTGATCTATAGAAGGCAGAGAGGCAGACAAAGGGGGAGGGGAGAGTAGGCCCCCTGCTGAGCAGAGAGACTGATGGGGGGCTCCATCCCAGGACCCTGAGATCATGACCTGAGCCGAAGGTAGAGGCTCAACACACTGGGCCACCCAAGCGCACCCCCCCTTTTTTTTAATGTTTGGTAGAACTCACCCATGAAGCCTTCTGGTTCTGGGCTTTTATTTGGTAGGAGGATTTTGATTACTGATTCGAACTCCTTACTAGTTATAAGTCTATTTAGATTTTTTATTTCTTCATGATACAGTGTTGGTAGACAATATGTTTCTAGAATTTGCCAGTTTCATCTAGGTTATCCAGTTTGTATACAGTGGTTCATAGTATGCTTACTAATCCTTTTTATTTCCATAAACCTATGGTATTGCCCCCTGCTTTTTTTTCTGATTTTGGTTATTTGAGTTTTGTCTCTTTTTTTTCTTTATCAATCTAGCCAAAAGTCTGTCAGTGTTGGTTTGTTTTGTTTTGTTTTGTTTTCCCCAAAGACTCAACCCTTGGTTTCACTGATTTTTCTCTAATGCTTTTCTATTCTCTAGTTGATCTAGCCTACTGTTTTTAAAATTGCTACAGTTGAGTAATCACATGATTGTTAGGAAAGTTTAAAGGTTAGCAGATAACCTACTACTGTTTTGATATTTCTTTAATTAATCCTGAAGTAACTACTCCCCCCCCCCCTTTTTTTGGAGAGAGGGGAGGAGATAGAGGGAAGAGCAGAGGGAGAGGGAGAGAGAGAATCCCAAGCAGGGCGTACACCCAACATGGAGCCTGATGGCACGGCTCGATCTCAGTACTCTGAGATCATGACCTGAGCCAAAATCAAGAGATGGATGCTGAACTGACTGAGCCACCCAGGCGTCCCAGAAGTAACTACCTTTTAAATCTTTCTTGTCCAATAGGTCAAGGAGGAGAGTGATAGCATTTGTTCTTTAGAAATATAACTTTGATAACAATGTGCTAAATGGTTTGAAAACAGGAGAGACTGAAAGAGGAAAGAATAGTTTAGAGATCCTGCTATAATGCAACTGATAAAAAGTTTGAACAAAAGTAGTGACTGCAAGTATCCTTTCAATCTGAGATTTTCTTTTTCGTTTGTGTTTTTTTTCCCTGAGTTGAAAATTTTAAGAGTTGAATGTCTATGTGCACAAACATGCCAGTCTTTAACTGTCACTTATTTGTAACTCCTAAGGTTAAAAAAAAAAATCACTTTGCGTTTCTTCTGTGGTTTTTAAAAAAATTATTAATTTACCAGGTCATTTTCATTCATTTTCTGAAATTGATCTGAATCAGGATATTCAGGCCTTGAAACAGAAGTGGGTCAAAAGCCACTTTAGGTTTTCAAACAGAGGAATCGAATACAGAAAATTGGTTGTACTCAGGTATAAATACTCAGGTACTCAGGTAACTGCTGGGACCAGCAACAGTCCCTTTGACGGGAGGAATGCATGGAGGCAATGGGCCATCTGAGCCCAGGATCCTGGAGGACGGGTCTGCCTGGGCCGGTGCTGAAACCAGAACTGAAGAACCCCCTGACCAGGTGCTGGGACCCCTGAGGGGCTGCTGGTTCCCCCGTGACAGGACTCACTGCTATGGGCACCAGAAGTGCTATCGTATGGTGTTGCAGTGTTGGCCATCTCTTGGTGCTGGAAAGTGCCCCCCGAATCTGGACCAGGAAGCAAATCCTTTTGCCCACTCCTGCCTGTACTTCCCCTTGGTAGAAACGAACTGGAAGCTTGAGGCAAACGACTGGGAAAACGGAACACCCAGGTCCCTGGACTCTTGGAGCTGAGCCGAGAACACCAGGCAAATGACAGCTCAAGCCCATTTATTGTCACGGAGGCTGAGCGGGTCCAAACATCCCAGAAGCTCCTCCATTTGACTTTCTGAGTATCTCCCTTTTTTCTTTGAGAAATTAAATAGGTCTGGTGCCTTTTATACTCCTTGGGATGGATTCATTGCCACAGGTTTCTGTATCTCCACCAGGTGGAGTCAGAGGCCAGTTTTTTTTTTTTTTTTTTTTTTTTTTTTTTTTTTTTTTTTTAAGATTTTATTTATTTCAGAGAGAGAGACACAGTGAGAGAGGGAACACAAGCAAGGGGAGTGGAAGAGGGAGAAGCAGGCTTCCCGCTGAGCAGGGAGCCAGAGGCCAGTTTTAAAGGGTTAAATTTAGGAAGTAAATTTGGTTGAGAGTTTCAGTTTCAAATTGGGTGAAGCCAAGATAAACACTACCAGGGGGACTACTTCTTTCCTCTGATGTTTCCTACCAGAATGTTACCTTGTTACTATTTTATTCACTTTCACTGTTAGTCAATGCGCCCCATTCCCCAGCTGTAAACTTAGGACATTTCTGTTGCAAGGAACAGAGACTCATTCCAGCTGGCTCAGGAAAAGAGAATCTTATTATAAATATACAAGAAGAAATATCACAGACATTTTTGGAAGAGAAACAAAACACCACAAAGGCTTACCAGGGGCTGCTCTTTGCTTCTTGTAGGGAACACATAGTCACTCTCATGTCTGCTCCTCATTTATTCATTATTCATTCATGAATATGCACTGCGTCTCGGCTATGGTGCAGGAGACTTGAGATACAGGGGTAGATAAGGCATTAAGAGGGAAGAGAGATATCAAATAAATAAGCACATATAAAATTATAAATCACTATAAATGCTCTGCATACAATGTGTAGTTTTTTTCAACTTTCTTTTTTTAAAAAATTAAATTCAATTAATTAACATATGCATTATCAGTTTCAGAGGTATAGGTCTATGATTCATCGTCTTATATAATGCCCATTGCTCATACATCACGTGTCCTCCTTAATGTCTGTCGCCCTGTTACCCTATCCCCCAGCCCCTCCCCTCCAGCAACCCTCGGTTTGTTTCCTACGATTAAGAGTCTCTTGAGGTTTGTCTCCCTCTCTGATTTCGTTTTGTTTTTTTTTTCCTCTTTTCCTTGATGATCCTCTGTTTTGTTTCTTAAATTCCACATATCACTGAGATCATATGATAACTGTCTTTCTCTGATTGACTTACTTTGCTCAGCATGATACTATCTAGTCCATCCACCTCATTGCAAATGCCAAGATTTCATTGTTTCATCTTCTTTATCCATTCAGCTGTTGATGGACATCCGAGTTCTTTCCATAGTTTGGCTATTGCAGACATTGCTGCTATAAACATTCGGGTGCAGGTGTCCCTTCAGATCACTACGTTTGTATCTTTAGGGTAAATACCCAGTAGTGCAATTGCTGGGTTGTAGGGTAGCTCTATTTTCAACTTTCGGAGGAACTTCAATACGGTTTTCCAGAGTAGCTGCACCAGCTTCCATTCCCACCAACAGTGTAGGAGGGTTCCCCTTTCTCCACATCCTCACCAACATCTGTCATTTCCTGATTGACATTCTGACTGGTGTGAGGTGGTATCTCATTGTGGTTTTGATTTGTATATCCCTGCGACTGAGTGATATTGAGCATTTTTTCATATGTCTGTTGGCCATTTGGATGTCTTCTTTGGAGAAATGTCTGTTCATGTTTTCTGTCCATTTCTTGACTGGATTATTTGTTCTTCGGGTGTTGAGTTTGATAAGTTCTTACAGATTTCAGATACTAGCCCTTTATCTGATAAGACTTTTGCAAATATCTTCTCCCATTCTGTTGGTCATCTTTTGGTCTTACTGACTGTTTCCTTTGCTGTGCAAAAGTTTTTTTATCTTGGGGCACCTGGGTGGCTCAGTGGGTTAAAGCCTCTGCCTTCGGCTCGGGTCATGATTCCAGGGTCCTGGGATCGAGCCCCGCATCGGCCTCTCTGCTCAGCGGGGAGCCTGCTTCCTCCTCTCTCTCTCTCTCTGCCTGCCTCTCTGCCTACTGTGATCTCTGTCTGTCAAAATAAATAAATAAAATCTGTAAAAAAAAAAAAAAAGCTTTTTATCTTGATGAAGTCCCAATAGTTCATTTTTGAACTTTGCAGATGTGTCTAGCAAGACGGTGCTGTGGCTGAGGTTACAGAGATTGCTGCCTGTGTTCTCCTCTAGGATTTTGATGGATTCCTATCTCACATTCTCACATTTAGGTCTTTCATCCATTTTGAGTATTTTTGTATATGCTGTGAGAAAATGGTCCAGTTTCATTCTTCTGCATGTGGCTGTCCAGTTTTCCCAACACCATTTGTTGAAGACACTGTCTTTTTTCCATTGGACATTCTTTCCTGTTTTGTCAAAGATTCGTTGAACATAGAGTTGAGGGTCCACTTCTAAGTTCTCCATCCTGTTCCATTGATCTGTGTGTCTGTTTTTGTGCCAGTACCATACTGTCTTGATGATTACAACTTTGTAATAGAGTTTGACGTCCAGAATTGTGATGCCACCAGCTTTGGCTTTCTTTTTCAACAGAAAACTTTTTCCTTTGGCTCTTTGGGGTCTTTTCTAGTTCCATACAAATTTTAGGGTTATTTGTTCTAGCTCTGTGAAAAAGTTGATGGTATTTTGGTAGGGATGGCATTGAATGTCTAGATTGTTGTAGGTAGCATAGACATTGTAACAATATGTGTTCTTCTAATCTATGAGCATGGAATGTTTTCCCATTTCTTTGTGTCTTCCTCAGTTTCCTTCATAAGTGTTCTATACTTTTCTGAGTATAGATTTGGTTAGGTTTATTCCTAGGTATCTTATGGTTTGGGGTGAAATTGTAAATGGAATCAACTCCTTGATTTCTCTTTCTTCTGTCTCATTGTATAAGAAATGCAACTGATTTCTGTGCATTGATTTTATATCCTGCCACTCTGTGGAATTCCTTTATGACTTCTAGCAATTTGGGGGTAGGGTCTTTTGGGTTTTCCATAGAGTATCATGTCATCTACAAAGGGTGAGAATTTGACTTCTTATTTGCCAATTTGGATGCTTTTTATTTCTTTTTGTTGTCTGATTGCTGAGGCTAGGGATCCAGTACTTTGTGGTGGTGATAGTGGACTAGTATTGTATGGTGGTGATAGGGGACAGCCCTGCCATGTTCCTGACCTTAGGGGAAAGGCTCTCAGTTTTTCCCCATTGAGAATATTTGTTGTGGGCTTTTCATAAGTGGCTTTTATGATATCAAGTTATGTTCCTTCTATCCCTACACTGTGAAGAGTTTTAATCAAGAAAGGATGCTCTACTTTGTCAGATTTTTTGGTGTTTTTTTTGCATCTATTGAGAGGGTCATATGGTTCTTGGCCTTTCTTTTATTAATAGAGAGTGTATCACACTGGTTGGTTGATTTGTGGATGCTGAATGACCCTTGCAGCCCAGGAATAAATCCCACTTGGTTGTGGTGATTAATAATTTTAATGTAGAGTTGGATCCTTATTGGCTAGTATGGTGAGATTTTTTCCATCCATGTTCATCAGGGATATTGGTCTATAATTTTCCCTTTTGGTGAGGTCTTTTTCTGTTTTTTTGGGATCAAGGTAATGCTGGCCTTATAGAAAGAGTTTGTAAGTTTTCCTTCCATTTCTATTTTTTGAGACAGCTTTAGAAGAATAGGTATTAATTTTTCTTTTAATGTTTAGTAGAATCCCCCTGGGAAGCCATCTGGCCCTGGACCCTTGTTTGTTGGGAGATTTTTGACTACTGTTTCAATTTCCTTGCTGGTTATGGATCTGTTCAGGTTTTCTATTTTTCTTGTTTCAGTTTTGGTAGATTATAAATCTCTAGGAGTGCATCTATTTCTTCCAGATTGCCTAATTTGTTGGCATATAGTTGCTCATAGTATGTTATAATTGTATTTCTTCAGTATTGGTTGTGATCTCTCCTCTTTCATTCATGATTTTATTTATTTGAGTCCTTTCTCTTTTCTTTTTGATGAGTCTGGCCAGGGCTTATCAATCTTATTAATTCTCTCAAAGAATCAGCTCCTAGTTTTGTTGTCTGTTCTATTGTTCTTTTGGTTTCTATTTCATTGATTTCTGCTGTAATCTTTATTAATTCTATTCACCTGCTGGGTGTAGGCTTTATTTGCTGTTCTTTTTCCAACTCCTTTAGGTGTAAGATTAGGTTGTGTATTGAGACCTCTCTTGTTTCTCGAGACAGGCTTTTATTGCTATATACTTCCCCCTTAGTACCACCTTTGTTGCATCCCAAAGGTTTAGAACAGTTATATTTTCATTTTCATTTGTTTCAACATCTTACATATATTATATTGATAAGGTCCCTGGCAGTCAGTACTGCCTCTTGTTCTCTTTTTTGAGGTAAGTTTTTCCATCTTGTCATTTTGTTCAGAAAAGAATGTATAAATGAGAGAACAGAATACTAAAACGGCAACAATGACCCCAGAGAAGTATACACTAAAAATCAGAAGAGACCTGAAACCAAAACACACACACACACACACACACACACATAAAATCAGATAGGTGAACAGAGCAGAGTAATGCACTGGATCCTGTGTATATTTTGGTTTGTTAGAAAGCTACAATCCAAAATTGTAAAGAAAGAAAAACTTATATATGTACAAAAATAAAATTAAATATAATGAAAGGATAGAATTTAGCTGTAAAAATGAAAATTAAAAGACAAAAAAAAATGAAGGAATATAAACAGACAGTTGAACAGAACAGAGCAATACACTATATCCTGAGTGTATTTTGGTCAGTTTATTAGAAGAAACTACATCTCAAAATTGTAAAGAAAAAATATATATATACACAAAAATAAAATTAAATACATTGAAAGGGTAGAATGTAACTGGAAAGATGAAAATTTAAAAAGGCTTTAACAAAAAAAAAAAAAAAAGAAGAAAAAGAGAAGAGGAGAACAGAGCCATACACTAGATTCTGGGTGTATTTTGGTCTGTTTGTTAGAAGAAACTGCATCCCTAAATTGTAAAGAAGGAAAAATTTATATATACCCCAAAATAAAATTAAATTTAATGAAAGGGTAGAATGTTACTATAAAAATGAAAATTTAAAAAAGATTTTAGGGGCGCCTGGGTGGCTCAGTGGGTTAAAGCCTCTGCCTTCGGCTCAGGTCATGATCCCAGGGTCCTGGGATCGAGCCCCACATCAGGCTCTCTGCTCCATGGGGAGCCCGCTTCCTCCTCTCTCTCTCTCTCTCTGCCTGCCTCTCTGCCTACTTGTGATCTCTGTCTGTCAAAAATAAATAAAATCTTAAAAAAAAGATTTTAAAAAGTTGATAAAATAAGAAATTGGTTGAAAAAGGAAAGAGAAAAAAAATTAAAATTGAAACACTGAAGAATCATGGGGGAAAAAAAACAACCCATGAATTCTGTATGCTGCATTCCCCAAGCACTGGAGTTTTGCAATTCTCTGGGATTGGAAAACTTGATCTGGGCTGGATGTGGTTGCTGATCTTCTAGGGGAGGGGCCTGTTGCTTTGATGCTCAGTGTCTTTGCCCCAGGTGGAATTGAACTGCT
Organism: Mellivora capensis; assembly: GCA_004024625.1. Classification (NCBI taxonomy): domain Eukaryota; kingdom Metazoa; phylum Chordata; class Mammalia; order Carnivora; family Mustelidae; genus Mellivora; species Mellivora capensis. The sequence continues at coordinate 6,351 of PISX010013561.1, read as the reverse complement.
CTTGCCAGAGGCCAGGCTAAGTAATCTGTTCCCCTTTGCTCTGGCTTTTGTTCCCTGAAGGCTTTCTGCACAGCTTTAGAGGATGAGAGTGAAAATGGTGGCCTCCCAATCTCTGGGCCAGAGGTGAAAAAGCTGAAAGCTTGGGGCCCCACTCCTCACTGCGCCCTCAGGGAAAGACAGTCAGTCAGTCCTGTCTCCCTGGTCTCTGTCTACACTCCCTGTTCACCTGGCCTGTGACCGAGCATTTGTATCTCAGGCACAGAACCCCATTTGGAGTCTCCACACCTACAGACTCCTGGGGTGTGCACCTGCGCTGCTCCTCCTGGGGGAGAAAGGGGTTTCTCCCTGATTCTGCTGTTTGTTGGGTTCTGGCTCAGAGAGCAATTGCTTGACTGTGCCCTGGTTTGAGGTTTATGGCAACCCCAGCCTGAGAGGCCTCTCCTGGGCTCACTGATTGCAGCTGGCTTCCCCTATCAGATCCCTGGGAACTCTGCTGCCCTCAGGCACCTCTGTTCTGTGACCCCAGCAATCCTGAAGCCACACTGTCCTGCCTAGGATTCCACTCCATTTCACCACCTGAGCACCTTTCAGGCAGGGATGTTGCTCCCTGTGCAGACTTCTAAAAGTTCTGATTTTGTGCGCTGCTGTTCTATCACTTTCTGGTAGCTGGCTCATGGAGGCTCCATCCTTCCAGGTTCTATCATCCCTTAGGTCGCCTGGGATTCACTTCTCCACATTTTCTACCTTGCAGAAGGTGATCGCTTTTCTATTTGTAGGGTTGCAGCTATTCTTTTCTTAGATTTCTGGTTGAGTCCACAGGTGCTCAGAATGATTTGATCGCTATCTAGTGAATTCCTGAGACCAGACGAAACTAGGGTCTCCTACTCCTCCACCATCTTGGACTATCTGCCAATGTGCGGCTTTTAAGAGAATATAACCTGGGACATTAATTGTAGTTTACGAAGTTAAGGCAAAAAGAATTCTCAAGTAGCATTTAAGTATAGATCTAAAAAGAAGACTACAAATCAGCCCAATTAGAGTAATGAAGCAAGTTTGCTCAGGTACAGAGTGTTTGAAAAGAATCTAATTATTTGTTATGTATATAATAAGCACTAGGCTTATTATTTAAATAGCTTATTATTTTAATATGGAGTATATATGTTTGTGGGGAGTGGAGAAAACCCTTATCAGAATTAGTGAAAAACCTGTGATATACATAGTGCTATTTCATTTGAATTGGTTGTTTATTTTATATTTGCTTTATGTAGTAATTGAAGGTAGAAATCATACATTTGTGATTAGCACAATGTTTTCCAACACTTGTTCCTAATGTAATTTTAAAGTGCATGAAAATAACTTGCCTTGCATTTTAAGTCAGCCAAACTCCCCGTCTCTTGGGGGAGATTTATTACATGAGTATGCAGGTCCGGTTCTCTTTATCTTCACCAAAATGGCACAAAGGTAACTTTGACCCTGTCATATAAATAGGTGTCCTATCTGCAGATGATTTCTCTTTTAGATCAGGTCATTGCAAGTCCTTAAACACCACCTGGCATGCATCTGGTCTCACTGTGTCCAGGGTGTAAACTTGAATTTCAGAGGTCTGACATACAGTCCTTATTCTCCCTGGCCTCTTGTACACAGCAGGCTAATTGTGAATTAGTGAGTTAGCCACCCCAAGTCAGATTGTCACTCCTGTGGCTTTATTCCCCTCAGGTCCTGATTTCACAGACAACAATCCACAATTAAGTGCATTGATTTAATAAAGCTCCACTGACAGTTCTGATTCCTATGTTGATGTTCTTCTACTTACTGGATTTGGGATAATTACTAATAGACCACAGATATACAAACAAACAAACAAAAAAAGAAATAAATCCTAACAGTCAACTGGGGTAAAAGACTAAACATAAAATGATCACTCTTGGCTTCTAGCTATCTAAGCCTAGCAAATGGACTATTTAAAAGCCTTGTCCAGGGGTGCCTGTGGCTCAGTGGGTTAAAGCCTCTACCTTCAGCTCAAGTCATGATCTCAGGGTCCTGGGATCGAGCCCCACATCGGGCTCTGCTCAGTGGGAAGCCTGCTTCCTCCTCTCTCTCTGCCTGCCTCTCTGCCTACTTGTGATCTCTGTCAAATAAATAAATAAAATCTTTAATTAAAAAAAAAAAAACCTTGTCCAGAAAGGAAATTTTGCCCTTAAAATTTTCTGAGAAATACCTAGAAAATATAACTAACGCAAATTTACTTGTACTCTTTGATTGATAGAGTTGGCAGTTTAAATAAAAGCTTTCTAGGAATCCCGAAAATCCTTTGCAGGTATTTATTTAAGGGAGAGGTGGTGTCCAGGTCTGCTTGTTTGTTTTGTTTGTTTGTTTTACCTGTTGTTAACTCATTTCAATAAAAATAATTGGAAGTATGTAGTCTCAGATAATCACATTTTGTTATCTTTAGGGATTTTTGGCCTCCACATAGTTAGTGGTTGGATGGCCAAAAGATAAACCAAGCTATGAAACAGATTCTATTCTTCAGTATTTTCTCAGTATTTTTTCCTAGATATATGGGCATGACTCCCATAACTGAATCACCCAAAATAAACTAGATTAATTAGGTCCAGGATGGATAGGACGGAATACCCACAAAAGAATCACACCACATGTCAACATGGAAATCTTCATCTCCTATGTCGGTAGTTTTATGTTTGGTCTGTGGACGTGTAAAGAAAATGAGTGAGCCAGCAAGACTTAAAAAATGCTGTTCCTACCTCAGTGCATGGATTAAGATGTCAGGCCTGGATTCCAATCCTAGCTCTACCAGTCACTATCATACAGCTGGTAGGGCCAGTTACTTACGGTCTTTGTGCCTTAGTCCTAGTCTGTAAAATGGCCATCAGTACACTGATTACACATCGAAAGGTTTTTAAGAGGATGCAAATGTTATCAGGTTTCTAAAGTACGTGGCAAAAAATAAGCCCTTGTTTAAAAATCAGACAGGATCATGAACAACCTGCAATTTGGTTTCATTGCTTATCTCTGCCATGGTGTATCCCAAGGGCCATAATTTGGAACTGGACTTTGACAACTCCCATCACCAGGAAGCATTTAGAAATGTCTAGAGACATGTTTGGTTGTCCCATCTGGGGAAGGAGAACATTATACTGGTTTTTAGTGGGTAGAATTCAGAGATATTGCTAAACATTCCATAATGTCCAGGGCAATCCCAACCACAAAGATTTATCCAGCCCCAAATGTGGGAGTTCTGTGTTAGGGTGTAGTGTGCCTCTGTTTTACTGAGTGTATGTTGTATAAGGGTGTGACTTTGTGTTTTGTTCTCTGATTTACTCTCTGTTTCCTTTCCCTGTCCCCACCACTCCCCCACCCCCCTGCAGCCATCTCCCTCCACTCCCCTCCCCTGATAGGCTATGAACTCCTTGGGCAAGTTTTGGGGCATCTCTGCCACGGTCACACTTGCATTATCCAGCCCAAGGCTTGACCCAGACACCTCAGCAAATGCTGAAGGATGTTTCAAAAAATGCTTTTCTAAAAGTACATAAAACACTAAATCTATTATTGTGGGCCATGCATAGCAACCATGTATTTTGATCTAAAATTCAGGACATGTGGTCTGAACAAGATGGGAGAATTTTCATGGTGAAGTCAGAGCACATTTGTTTTGGAGGTAGAAAAACCGAGGTTTTAATTTTGCTCTGAATTTACCACTTAGTCCATTACTTTGACAAGTTACAAAACTGTTGCTAGTCCTGTGTTTATTCTAGGGGTGTTGTGAAGATTTCATGAGATCGTCCGTGTCAGGTGCTGAGTTCAAGACCCATATTCCTTGCAGCTAGTACATCCTATGACTTTGGGCAAATTCCCACCCCCCAGCTCCCCAGCCGCCTGTGTCAGTAAAGTAGAGACAATAACTTCTTGGCATGAGCTTCAAGGCTTAAAGGAAACCATGATGTGCTTAGCAGAATTTAATGAGCAATAACTATTATCATTGTTATATTTTTATTTCAGTGGCAGAAAAACTCAAGAAAAGAAATAATTCTCTGCCTTGTCCTTTTTGCCTACGTCATCTCCTGCATTCATACTCCCTGAGAACAATAGGAAGGAAACAAAACAGAACAGAAGAAGGAATCCAAAAGAGAGACATTTGAAGGTATTTTGCACATACTCTAAAATAACGAGATGCGGGGCGCCTGGGTGGCTCAGTGGGTTAAAGCCTCTGCCTTCAGCTCAGGTCATGATCTCAGGGTCCTGGGATCGAGCCCCACGTCGGGCTCTCTGCTCAGTGGGTAGCCTGCTTCCCTCTCTCTCTCTCTGCCTGCCTCTCTGTCTACTGTGATCTCTCTCTGTCAAATAAATAAATAAAATCTTAAAAAAAAAATAACGAGATGCCTTTAGAGCTCTCTTCCAAAGAGGAGTTGGACACCCTAGTTCTCATAGTTACCTTGACTAGAAGGGCACATAGGCCTTTTACTTGTGTTTCTGGGCCATTCTTCAAAGTACTGAATTATTCTTTTCTAGGCCATGTGACAACCAAAAGTAAATTGTGATGATTACAGTCACCTTCTGCCCCATCTTTTTTTTAAATACAGAGATGAAGCTGCCAAAACATTGAAAAGTTGTTTATGTCAAGCGTTGGGTGGCAGTGCAGGAGAGAGGAAATAGTATGTATGTAATAGAGGAATATCTCTTATTTGATGATGGGTGTGGGGGGGAGTGGAAGAGACCAGGAGAGAAAAAGAGACAGTATGGGAATAAGTCAGGTTTGGTTTTGTTTTCAAGGGCACAGACACAACTTAAAAGGAAACTTTATTGGCTCACTGGCCCATGCCTTAGGATGGACTCATTTGAGCTGGATTGGGTTTTATGTTCGGACCTGGGGACATCTTGAGGAAGAGGGATGGAATATCGTTTTCCTGCCAGTTAGAGGCTGGAGTTCGTCACTGTGCCCAGAGGGTCAGGCACTAGGTTTACAGGTTCCCCTGGAAGAATTCCCCTAAATCATTTCTTTCTTAATCTTTCCTTCTTTCCCTTTCTTCTCTTATTTCTTTTTTTTTCTTCTAATTTTAGTGTGGTATGAGACCACGTGTCTCATACCTCTTCTATAGGATCTATCCTTCTGTGCAAGAAATGGGAAGGTTTTTTAAAAATTAATTATTTTTATTAACATATAATGCATTATTTGCCCCAGGGGTACAGGTCTGTGAATCGAAGAAATGGGAAATTTTAAAACATCTATTTACTGGTGGATGTGAGAACCCCCGGCTCTGTGTTACACTTGGTAAATAACACCACAGGTTGCTTTCGGTGACTGTGAGAGTTCTTCGGATTTCAACATGCAGAACGTTCCTCGGGGACCCTGCGATGTCCAAGCAGGTATGACAGCTATAAAGCCCCCTGAGAGATACCTGTGAAGGGCTCTTGGCAGGGGGTGGGCTAGAATTCAGTCCTTAGAAATCAGCATTAAAAAAAATTTAAAAAAAATAAAGAAATCAGCATTAAGATGTTCACAGAAAAGAGGGCAGATCTATGAGTCTGTCTTGTTGGCAGAAAGTGTCCCATCATGCTTCGTTCCCCTGCACAGAATGTGTTCTTAATAACCATCTGTTGAATGAAGGGAACTGGGGTCATGCCAAACTCTCGGGCTCGATGTTGAGATTCAGGGTTGGTATGTGAAGGATCCTATAGAGCTCAGAGTCACACCCTTCTGGAACCTCCAGGCCTGCTGGATGGGAGAGGGGGAATCAGTATAGGCCAGAAGTATTCACCCTTTTCTATAACCCATTTTCAACAAAAAAACTTGTTGCTGAAGCTCAGTATGTAGACAATATAAGAGACGTTCTGGTTGGAGCTGAAGGGAGCAGGCAGGGCTTCCCAAAGCTGGCCTTTCACCCTTTGCCTTGCCACATGGACACCCTGTCCTGTTCCATCAAGAGGCACATAGGACAGTTGACAAGAACCAGGACCAAGACACTAGAAAGAGGGCTGTCCCTTGAAAACTAGCCTCTATCCTCTTGAGCCTAAGAAGGATCATCTCTTAGAAGCCAGCACATCAAAATAGAACTGCAAGAGTATTTCACTAAGAGAACAAGCCTCGTTCCACGGGGGTGAGTGGTCACCTTCAATGGGATGCAAATTCAGCAGGAGATTGGTGTGGGACCACCCCGAAGGGGGTGAGAGCTGGGCCCGTGCAGGAAGCTATTGTATGGGTCTAGGATTGTCTCTTAATGGCAATGGAGCGATAAGACCCCAAGGCAGTGTGGGGAGGTGTTCGTGGACTCACTAAAGGGATCTTGAAGGGTAAACACCCCTGACGGGGTGCCCCAGATAGAAGAAGGAAGTGAG
>PISX010013560.1:0-56217 GCA_004024625.1 Mellivora capensis | reverse complement strand
GCAAAGGAAACAAAAGCAAAAATGAACTTTTGGGACTTCATCAAGATCAAAAGCTTCTGCACAGCAAAGGAGACAGTCAACGAAACAAAGAGGCAACCCACGGAATGGGAGAAGATATTTGCAAATGACAGTACAGACAAAAGGTTGATATCCAGGATCTATAAAGAATTTCTCAAACTCAACACACACAAAACAGATAATCATATCAAAAAATGGGCAGAAGACATGAACAGACACTTCTCCAATGAAGACATACAAATGGCTATCAGACACATGAAAAAATGTTCATCCTCATTAGCCATCAGGGAGATTCCAATTAAAACCACATTGAGATACCACCTCACACCAGTTAGAATGTCCAAAATTAGCAAGACAGGAAACTACGTGTGTTGGAGAGGATGTAGAGAAAGGGGAACCCTCTTACACTGTTGGTGGGAATGCAAGTTGGTGCAGCCACTCTGGAGAACAGTGTGGAGATGCCTTGAGAAGTTAAAAATAGAGCTTCCCTATGACCCTGCAATTGCGCTACTGGGTATTTACCCCAAAGATACAGATGTGGTGAAAAGAAGGTCTATCTGTACCCCAATGTTTATAGCAGCAATGGCACGGTCGCCAAGCTATGAAAAGAACCAAGATGCCCTTCAACGGACGAATGGATAAGGAAGATGTGGTCCATATACACTATGGAGTATTATGCCTCCATCAGAAAGGATGAATACCAGACTTTTGTAGCAACATGGACGGGACTGGAAGAGATTATGCTGAGTGAAATAAGTCAAGCAGAGAGAGTCAATTATCATAAGGTTTCACTTATTTGCAGAGCCTAACAAATAACACGGAGGACATGGGGAGATGGAGAGGAGAAGGGAGTTGCGGGAAATTGGAGGGGGAGATGAACCATGAGAGACTATGGACTCTGAAAAACAACCTGAGGGTTTTGAAGGGGTGCGGGGTGGGAGGTTGGGGGAGCCAGGTGGTGGGAATTATGGAGGGCATGCATTGCATGGAGCACTGGGTGTGGTGCAAAAACTATGCATTCTGTTACACTGAAAAGAAATTAAAAAGTAAATTAAAAATTAATTAAAAAAATATAGAGATTATGGAGGGCCTAAAGTAGGATAAATGAGGAAAAGAAAATAGTGTCTGAATCTAGTTAAAATTAAAGCACACAATAGTTTCTTCTTCCAGTCTACTAAAGAGAAAACAAAAGAATATGAGAATATAAACAGAAGAGATGGTTACTTTTTTAATATTAATAAGGGATTGAAGGCTATTATCAAGAATTATAGTGTATGGGACACAGCCTGCGGCCATTTGTGTTTAGACTTTTCACATTGTATTATAGTTATCTGTATACTTATTTACTTATAATCTGCTTCATTCAAAAAGATATAAGGCAATTTATTAAAACACTTACAATTTTCTGACACAAAACCATTGCCAGAAATTGAAAAAGCCATGGATAAGTCTCACATAAATGCTGTAAGCATTACCACAATTGGGATACAAATTTAATTCTCTCTTTTTTTCCCTGACAAAGAAATGAGAAAAACAGGAATAGCTAGAGCCTCACATTTTTATTCTAAGGAAAGCACACTGCTGCTCTGAAGGTCAACCTATTATTCTAAGGGAGATAGAAACATCTCCCACATGTACTTATTCTGGTATTAGGGAGTAATGACAGGAAAATGGACCACACATATAATGGCATCCTAGATCAAATTTATCAATTCTGAACATTATTGAATTTATGCCATTTTCCCCATTATTTCCAAAGGTACAAAATAAATGTATTTGGGAACTACTAACCAAGCTAACATAACCATACTTAAGAGCAATAAAGTGTTTCAACTATATGACGTCATGAATTGATGAAGGTAGACAAATTGATAGTTAGACCTCGACAATTAAACTCATAATGGGTTATGATATCATATCATAGTCTCACTAAAATAAAGTTAATTTGAAGAAACTCCAAGATAGACTTGTGAATGTCAAAATTAAAAGATCCCTGTTTAAAAAAAAAAGGCTCTGTATAATCAGAATATAGTATGTGCTATGAATTCTACACACATGTGCTTTCAGTTAATATGCGATTTATTTTAAGGCTCAATGATTCAGAGAAGTTTTTTTTAAAAATCACATACCACAGTGTTTATCTAAGTTCCCACTAATCTGAACAACAGTCTGAAAAACGAGCCTATGGACCAATGGCATACAGAGCATTGTTGTAAAAACATTTTTTTGATAGTCTACTACTTTTGAACTACTTTCTCAGTAGTATAAAATTTACAAAATGTCAACAATCCCCATTTCCTTTCAAAAGGCAACAATTTATCTTTTTCTTTTCCCTATCAGGGACCTGAGTTCGCACCTGCAAACATTCAATATAAATAACTAAATCTTCTCATAAAAAACAAATATTGATGCCACAGTGCATGTGGTGAACAAAATCCATCTGTTTCATCACAAGCTAGATTTGCTTTTTTTTTTTGCCCAGAAAAATGTTTTAGTTTTGCATAATGATGTATCTATAAATTCATTTAATCTTCTTTAACCAGAATGTTACATTCTCTTTTTTTTTTTTTTAAGATTTTATTTATTTATTTGTCAGAGAGAGATAGCGAGAGAGCACAGGCAGACAGAGTGGCAGGCAGAGGCAGAGGGAGAAGCAGGCTCTCTGCCCAGCAAGGAGCCCGATGTGGGACTCGATCCCAGGACGCTGGGATCATGACCTGAGCCGAAGGCAGCCACTTAACCAACTGAGCCACCCAGGCATCCCCAAAATGTTACATTCTTGAGGGCATCAATCTGTAGGGTCCTTCTATATTTTATTTATAAAATTTAAAAGTATAAATAGGTATACTCTGCTTTGGTAAATATTCAGTTCCCAAGTTGCACTTTAATTATTGGTTTCCTGAAGGTTAACCCATGCTTTAAAGTATCACCAAAACAAGTTCAAAGGTGAATCTTCTGCAGACAGAAAATTACATTCATTGGGTGAAAAAAAATCAATGTTCTGAACACAGATGCATATAATTAAAAGTTTACGGATGAGTATGTAGAATACTGATTACATTTATAAATCCATTAAGTACTTATATCTATAGCTAAGACAAACCCACAATAATATGTGTATATATAGAGAGAGACTTCTCTATGCAAAGAAAAAAATATATACATATCACTAAAGAAAAAGGGTAAAGGGTGCTGTCAGTTTCCTATTACAGCTTGGTGTAATACTGTCTAGTGACAATGGGCAGCAACCATAGTATAGTAACTTCCCGATGTATACTGCTAGTAGCACTATAAAATTAAAGAAGTCAAATTACAAAGTACTTAAGAAAATATAATTTTCGGGGTGCCTGGGTGGCTCAGTGGGTTAAGCCTCTGCCTTCGGCTCAGGTCATGATCTCAGGGTCCTGGGATAGAGCCCTGCATCGGGCTCTCTGCTCAGTGGGGAGCCTGCTTTTCCCCCTCTCTCTGCCTGCCTCTCTGCCTACTTGTGATCTCTCTCTCTTGTCAAATAAATAAATAAAATCTTAAATATATATATATGATTTTCATGAATTAATTCATTAAAAGAAATTCAGAAGGTGGAGATGAACTCCATTAATGCATAAAGCTTAAAATACATTATCATGGGCAATCTTCAAAGATGCTCTGTTGTATGAACAAAAGGAAACTAAGGCCGATTCAGGTAACTTGCCTGAAGTGTACTTCAAATAAATGACAGAAGCAGAAATCAAATCCAAGACTCGAGGACTACCAAACTTTTGGTCCTTCCATTATAACACACCTCATCAGAGAATACACCTCATTCACACTCTCCTGTCTCTCATAAAGCCACAGAATTTTGAATGAGGCTTCTGTTTGTGTCTCCCCTGATTTGTGAATTTGGATGCTATTAGCTCTACAGCTAGCTTTGTGAGGGTAGGCTGCACCTGAAAACAGTAAAGGTTCACACAAACAAAGAAGAGTCATTCTCACACTACTCCTACACAGCTTATACTAAAATTATAATTGAACTTTGTTTTATTCAGCAATTAGCTCCAATTCACAATTTTCAGTTGTCACTATTTCAAACCCGGACAAAAAATTAAGAACATTTTTCTTCATTTAAAGAAATAATTTCAATTGGTACATTTCTTTCATTTAGAGTGTTTCTTACCTTTTGAGAATTAGCCCTCCCAAATATTTCTATTTCCTAAGCTGGGTTGAGGGAGTAGGAGGGTGAAGGGTACTCAGACAGCTCAGCAAGAATATAAATACAGATCAACTGTGTGCAATTGGGGTCTCTGGCATTTTCATTACAGAAAATGTTCTGTAGGAACAGGCAGAAGACCAATAGCTAAGCATGACACTGAAATGACGTGAAAGCAATTAGACTGCCTTAGTGAGTAAGAGAAAAGTGAACAGTGACAAAGAATATAGGAATTTCTTAAGCAAGAAATTTAATGTGAATTGACGCTTGTGGTCAATTACTCAAAATTTAAAAAAAGATTTCTAAACAATTTCAAATACAATCTAACTATTTTATGTTGAGGAGTAAAAACAAAAGAATGACATTTACAAAAGAATGACATTTACAATGAAGGAGGAAATGTTTATTATACACAGTTTTTCTTAGTACTGATAGCATGAATTCTTACCTGAATGTTAACATAGAGCTTCCCTATTATTTTAGCTAAAACAAATACCTGTAATATAGGTGACATGAAAGATCTGTTTTATTTTTGCTTTATTTTTATCTTTTTGAAGATTTTACTTATTTATTTGACAGAGAGAGAGAGATCACAAGTAGACAGAGAGGCAGGCTGAGAGGAGGAAGCAGGCTCCCCGCTGAGCAGAGAGCCCCATGCAGGGCTCCATCCCAGGACCCTGAGATCATGACCTGAGCCAAAGGCAGAGGCTTTAACCCACTCAGCACCCAGGTGCCCCAAAAGATCTGTTTTAAATACATAAGTTTGTCAGCATCTGTGATAGATGCAAGTGAAAGCATTAGTGTTATTGTAAGCAGCTTTAGACTATCATATGATCTCTCTGAGTATATTTAAATAATTTAGGGATTATATTTTACTTAAATTATAATCAATTCCCTGAAATTTAGTGAGTTTACCTTAGACTTGTAATACTGTTTTGTGGATTACAACTTAGTTTTAAACAGTCCTTTTCATGTTCAAGATGTATCAATTTAATCGTTACAAAACTCAGATAGGATTTGTATATTAGAAACTATATAAGCCAAGAATTTTGTTTACCAGTTCAGCAACAAATTTCCCATATTAAAAATCAGCTTATTGTAGAGAGAATGTCCAGGAAAACAAATGTAAGGAACTTAATAAAAAGTAATTTTGTAACATTCTTTAACTTATAATACAAAGTGACATTTACAGTTAAAATACTAATTTTAGACCATTATTCCTTGGGATTCTAAAAATAGCAACCATCAAACAGTGTTTAGGCTAAATATCTCCAACAGTAAAAATTAAAAAGTGTTTTGGTTTTGTTTTTTTTTTTTAGCATTCCAGACACAGCCTATTTGCATACAGAGTAACTCACCCAAACCCTTCAATTTGCCCTCCACTCTCACCCAGATGGTCAGTCTCAAAACACCTGCCCCGCTAGTCCTTAGGCTCAGAATATTGCCCTTTTCCACTCCCATTGTCCATGGAAACGGCAAGGTTGAGTTATTCATCATGACACTTAGCGCTCAGCACTGGCAATCTCCTTTGGTTACTAATGCCTGTCTCCATCACCCTTTCTCCCATAACATCACTTCTGTTGCCTTATTCACTTCCACAGGGACCAAATTAGAACTGCTGTGATTGCCATATAAAAGGACATTGCAGGCAGTAATGTGGGTACCAGATGAGAGGACAAACAGGTACTGTTTCATTATCAGTGGTGCAAGACCTTACTTATATAAAGGTGAGTCCTAAACATATGTATCCATGCATCAGAGAGCAGAGGATGGAAGCAAGATATCTTTCAAGTCTTCCTTCAAAGCCATTCAAAAAAGCCTGTTCCTTCTCCAGCTCAGAGAGATGAATGGCAATGAGACTTATTTTCCGAACCAATCATTGCATGTTTATCATTTGTTCTTTTGAGGGAAGGTACTGTTTGTTACACTTCATCATATTCATCATAACCAACCTGCACATAACGTATGCTCAAAACACAAGCATCCCTGCTAATTCAGAAAGTGAGAGTGTTAAAAAATTGTGGACACCATTATGTTTAACACCCTTAATTTAAGTGAAGAAACATAGGTACAAAGAAATTAAAAGATTCAACAATTAAATTAATTTTCAAGGTTTATGAAATGAATAAAGAGAGCTTTAATATCATACATAAATTTTAACTGCTCTGGTACATAAAGTAGAGAAAAGTTCAGGCTTTGAAGCATCAGGCCAAATGTCAGCTCAGTTGTCTTTGTTCTATGACCTTATGTAAGTTATTTATTTTACTTCATCTTCATTTTGTACAAGATGAAAATAAAATTTATGTATATTATATTGTTTATAAAACAAAGGAGCTAATTCATTAAATAAACATATATAATAAAACCAAAGGGGCACTGGGGTGGCTCAGTCAATTAATGTTCAAGTCTCGATTTCAGCTCAGGTCATATCTCAGGGTCAAGACCCATATCAGGCTCCACACTCATCAGGGAGTCTGCCTGAGATTCTCTCCCTCTCCCCCTGTCCCTCCCACTCTCTTTCTATAATAAATCTTAAAAAGAAAAAAGAAGAAGAAGAAAAGAAAAGCATAACAAGTCTTCCTCCTCCTCCTCCTCCTCCTCCTCCTTTTTCGTAACTCTCTAGCCCATGGATATAAGGAACTGAAAGTTAAGAAAAAGCCTATACAACTAAGGAATTTAAAAGGAGAGGGAAAGTAAAGAGGTTTCTAAATTTTAACCTAGAATCTAGGTACTAATAACCTACACTATTTTAGAAGAAGTCTGTCATATTCATAAAATATTTAAAGAAATGTTTTTGCTTGTATGAATAGGAAATTTCTTGAGCTAGAGCCTAGAGACTAAGAAAATCCAAAGCTCAAGCATACTTCTTTATTGTAGTTTAACCACAGTGTCCATTCAAGGTTGAGGCTACTTTATACTGTTGAACACCAGACATACTGTTGAAGCATGAATAAGATAAATCAATGGTCACTGACAATGGTCTACCTTCAAAGCAAACTACATCTGGATATTGATAACACTCACATCTATGAGAAGTTGCTCAGTGGTGTGTGGAAAGTCATTGCAGTACGGGGTATCACATGAGTGTGGATTATAGTAAAAAGACCCTTGTACCAGAGTGTGTTTGGGGTCTATAGTCTGAGTTTTGGGTATGAGTGTCTTTGGAATGATAATGCTACATCCATCATAGCCCATTTTACTACTATCACTACTTTAGGAAGGACTAAAATAGAATTGCTGGTATTGCCATGTAGAGAAAAGTGATGGGCAGTGATGTGGTTTATCTAGTAAGAGGATACAAGGGCACTGCTCGATCAAAAGTGATACAAGTTACTAGAAGATAAGTCATGAAGAAGGGTAGCTATGGAACACAGAGCAGAAGGTAGTAGGCTAAAAGAATTTCTTCTCTGTCTCAGGAAGACAGATCTGTATGCCAATATTGTGGTGGTTTCAAAATGGAAAGGAAGGAAATAAAAGTGAAAAAATATCAAGAGAAGGGTGCTAAGGTGATGATCAGTGCACAGAAAAGAAGGTGAGATTTAGATAAAAGATGAGTCTGCAGGCTTCATAACTTCCCTGTGGAGTTTTTTACTAAAATCAGATTGGATTACAGACATTCCCCAGGTAAATCCAGATAGTGAGGACATAAAACTTGGCCTATGTGTGAGAAGTGTATGTGAATATTGGATGCACACTAACATAAAATATATTACCGAATGCTTCAGTGTGACCACAGAGCATGCTGACTTATCCTCCAGGCCATGGAAAACAGCAAATACTAAGCTTTCTTCAAAATTTAGTATTTCCTGTCCTTTCTCCCAGAGACTTAATCTGAGGGATCCTAACTTCTGAGTTTACCCAAGGAACTGCGAAGTTTCTCAGCATGACAAGATGAGGGATACATTTCAGTTGATAGAAGGTCCTAATTTATTAGGAAAAAGAGCTGAAATCATCTTGCTTTGATCACATCATTTGAACAGCCAAAGGACTAGGAAGAAATACAGGTGTCTCTAGAGCATGGAAGGAGGCTTTGGGTTCTGCATATCCTGGAATCTGGCCAATGTTAGTATGTCAGAGGAACCTAAAAAAATGCCAAGTTGAAAGTCAAGTAAATACTCCTCCCCTTGTCATCTCCTTGCAGAGAAATAATGTTTTTAAATGATTCCCCAGGAAAAACATTCCAAAACTTCCTTCAATTGATTGCTGGGTCTACCCTTTAATCATATTTATAGATTGATATCCTAACCTAAGTGCATTTTAACTTTTCCTTCTTGCTCCTTAACTCTCTTTTCCCTTAATTTCCTTCATTAAAATCTAAAGGAACCACTTCAACACCTTGGTTATAAAAGTAATGTAATACTTAATCCTTCCTCTTCTTCTCTCCCTTTCCTGCTGCCAGCGTCATTCAATCATCAGGGGATGGGACTGGGAAAGAGTAGCTGTATTCTAGTTTATGTCCAGTGAATTTTTACAGAATGAACAGATGTTGCAAGCGAAGCAGCCAAGTTGCCTACTTAAAGGTTTCCACAGAATACCTCCTTCCCAGCACCCTTTGTGGAAGTGATACTTGCACAGGGCGTCAACTCTATGAAATAAAGAACCTTAAGAAAACAAAGGGATGAAAGGAGTCCAAAGTATTTGGGTACATTATATCCAAATATACTCAAGTCCAAAATACTGACTACCTATAAAAACTATGAACAACAGGGTAAAATGTAATGTTTATTTTGCTCAACATTTTTTCGCAATATTGTCAATGTTGTTAAAGAGGGCTCAGACTAATTTGATTTTACTTTTATGTAAGTTTCAACTTTTTAAATTTGATGATTATTATTAATAAGGAAAGCAGTGTAATCACTTATAAATATTTTAAAAAGTTATTTTATGTATTTAAAAGTATTATTTATCAGGTATCCAAACTAAAAAAAAAAAAAGAAAATTTCAATTAAGGAGAACTACTTATATAAAATGACTTCTGTCAGAATTGAAAGACCTGCTTTTATTCTGATGCACAAATACTTATCACCATACTGTTTTGGGAATCCCATAAGAACTTCCTCTTCTAAGAGCTCTTTAATGATATCCCATAACATTCATAATTTTTATCTCTCTAATTATAAATTCATCAATAAACATTCTAGTTATCATGCATTTCTCTATACCAGAAATCTCTTGATGATTAACTCTACATACGTTGATTATCTTCTATATCTATGTAACAAGAGAGCTCCCCAAAAATTATTTCCAAGTTTGAATATGTTTATGTATTCCTCAATGTGATAAACATGGGTTTAATCATTATAGTCACTTAGCAAGGAAATTATCTTGAAATAGTAATAACTACACATATCATGTGCCAAGAACTATTTTAAGCATTTTATAAGCATTAAGTCATATAATTCTCAAAACTCTAAAGATAGGTAGCACTGTTATTACACTTGAGAAAACAGGCACAGTTGAGTAAACTTCCTTAGGTCACATAGCAATTCTGGGATTTAAACACTAGCAATTCGACTGTAG
Source organism: Mellivora capensis (assembly GCA_004024625.1). NCBI lineage: Eukaryota > Metazoa > Chordata > Mammalia > Carnivora > Mustelidae > Mellivora > Mellivora capensis. The sequence goes on along the minus strand of PISX010013560.1, from coordinate 46,493 downwards.
AGTCTGCTCTCTCAACCACTGCATTCACTGCCTTTCTCTGTGTGAAAGCAAACGTGTTTAGTAATTTGTCTATCATTTATATATGCAATGTATTTGGTAGTTTAGACAGATAGAAAAGGGAAAGAAATTAAGATCCCTACCCACAAAAAGCTGATCATATAAATACATAAAACAAACAGGAAAAATAGAAGTACATTTAAATGACTATGAGGCAAAATTACTGTTTTCTCAATTAAGATGCAACAATAGGGATCAGAAAGATCCTTCCATTAATTCTAACATTATTTAGGGATAAAGAAGGATGAAATAGGAAACTTCTTCCAACCTACATTAACTCTACTCAGGTATCTTGTAGCTTGCTTACTTGCTTGCTAACTTCCTTAATTTATGTCAGTCTGCCTATCTATCTATCTATCTGTCTATCTACCTACCTTCCTCCCTACCTATCTATCCATCCACCCACAATTACAATTTGAGAAACACACTTTCATTTGAGGAAGGAAATATATGAAACTGAAATGAGAAAATCATTTGAATTTTCTGGATTTATGGTACAAACTGACTTCATTAAACATAAATTCTATTGTAACACAAATGACAGGATTATACATGGAGTTAATGAACTACACAAATATGCTATGAATTTAAAGATATTTAGCAAACCAGATGGTAGTCAACAACAACCTCCCAAATCCCAACGCAACTCCTCCTTGGGACGCCTGGGTGGCTCAGTCAGTTAAGCCTCTGCCTTTAGCTCAGGTCATGATCCCAGGGTCCTGGCACCCAGCCCCACATCAGGCTCCTGCTCAGTGGAGAGTCTGTTTCTCCCTCTCCGGATCCCCCTGCTGGTGCTATCTCCCTCTCAAAGAAATTTTAAAAATCTTAAAAAAAAAAAAATACTCCTCCAAGAAGCAACATTCCACTAATAAATTTAAATTTCTAATGGTTTAAATTCATTCGGTAATTTTTTTTATTATAACACTGATTATAATAAAAATTTTTTGCAGAATATTTGGAAAATACCACAATTTGGGAAAGGAAACAAAAGTTACCCATTTTCCCACAATACAGTTTCAAAACTGCACTGCTGTTAAAAATTTGGTACATATTTATACTTCCTCCTACTTTTACTTTTAAAATTGTGATCATCATCTGTTTAACAATTTTATAGACTGTTTTCACTCAACATTGAAAAATTGGTATTTCCTCTGATGCATTATTTGAAGGCATTTTAAAAAAATTACTGCATAAGATTCCTTCATATGGATAGACTATAATTTACTTAAACTTCATTATTATTTCAAGTTTTTCAATATTAGAAATAAGCTGGAACAGAAAGATTTCATTAAAATTTATGAGTATTTCCAAAGGACAAATCCCTTGATGTCGATATTAAAAATATATATAAAATCTTGCTCTTTTTTTTTTATTACTTTTGATAAAAGTTGGGTCAGTATATAAGAATGGTCATTTGCCCAAACCCTCATCAGTAATGAATGCTATTTTCTAATCTTTGCCCATTTCATAGATGAAATGGTTTTTCATTTTAATTTAAAGGGTGTTTACTCACAAGTAATGTCACACATAATGTGAGATATATTTTTGTTTATCATTATATTTCTTTGATACCTGCTTATTTTGGATCCTGTGATCAGTTCTCTATGTGGAATTTATATTTTATTTTTAAGTTTTCCAATTTCAAATGTTAGATACAAACCAATGGGAACCTTGTAAATATAAGTTGTACCAGACAACTAATGACTCTGGTAAACTTACAAAAGCTTATAAACCAAAACTCCCCTAAAGGCTTCTAGTACATGAATAAGCAATGTTGAAGTTAATGAAGTTTTGTCATTTGTATACTCAGCTGCATTTATAAATTCCCTCACTGCTCACACAAAACAATAAACACAAAATCCAAGATCAGAAAATTTTGGTCCTTTTCATCTTACACTAACCGATTCTTAGTGTACATTTTATTATTCATTCTACTCTAGCTATTAAAACTTTAGAACTAATATGTGAATTCTTTTAAAAATATTTATAACTTTAAAAGGAAGCTAAAATGAACTAAAATAGAACAGATTTTAGAGACCATCTTGGGAAACACTACAAATATTAGTAAGTTTCATTTATAGTATGAAGCAAAGAAGCAAACCCAACTTAGAAATTTACTATGCATTAGAGGGTATTACTTCACGTATTTGGCAGAGAAGTCTCTGTAAGTATTTACATGATTAGTACTCTTTACCCCACTTGCTGAAACCCTTAATTATTAACCAATACAGTAGTTTATAAAATTTGCTTCGAGGTTAACCACTCATCTTCATTTCTTTGATATAGTCCCAGGTGAAAACTAGTCAATGAATCCCATTAGATTTAGCATCTATCAAAGAAAAAGAGTCCATGTTTAGACAATAAATTATAGAACTACTGTATTTATAAAACAGCATAAGGTGCAAGGTGATTTTACTGAACATATTTATTTCCCATCATTGGATCAAAGAAGAGTCCCTGAAACCAGAGTGCTTGGGCTTATGCCCTGCTCCAGCATTTATTAAATTTCTGAGCATAGATAAGCTATGTAAACTCTCTGTATCTCAGTTTTCTCATCTATAAAATGCGGAAAATGACTATCTAATGTGACAGATTTTACTTTTTGCTCCTAAATATTTGGCATCCCTTCTTATAAGAAGGTAATACTTTCTGTTCACCACTGAAAACATGACAGACCCTGTGACTTGTGGTGCCCCTCAACATGGAAGTATAGTACATCTTTATCACATTAAGACAGCTGTAGCCATTTGAATTTTTGTGCTCAAAGCAATGTGAACAAAAGTAGTGAATACCCAATACACAGTGAGGTCTTATGAATCACTGTGTGCTTAAGCCCTTTCTCTTTCCTCTTTGTCAAAACATTGACTAGGGACTAATTCTTTAGCCAGGGTCTTAAAATAAAGAAAAGGTAAAGCAGAGCTGCTGTTGGTCAACAATACTTACATGCTGAGAGCAAGAAATAAAACTCTGTAGTTGTAGTATGCTTGTGAGATTTGAGAGTTGTTTGGGGCACCAGCATGTTTTGGCCTAGCTAGTATATTATCTCAAAGTATTTTCAGGGAACAAAAAAATACACACACACACACACACACACACACACACACACAGCATTTAAAACATTTCCTGGCTCATAGTAATTAACATGTAAGTGTTGTTGATAATGATTACTTCTAGTAATATTTCAATAGTTAATGAATATGTTTTTAAACTGCACATGGCAGGAGGAGCTAAGATAATGAAGTTATAGGAGGACCTTGGCTTGCCTCATCCCTTGAACACAAATAGATAAATACCAAATCGTTCTGAACACCCAAGAAACCGATCTGAAGATGGGCAGAGCAAACTGCACAACCAGAGGGAGAAAAAAAGCCACATGATGGAAGGTAGGCAGTGGGAGAAATGGATCTCGGGTGCCATGGAGGGGAGGGATCCCTAGTCATGGAGAGGAGAGAGAGAGGAAGAGAGAGAAGCATATGGGGACCGTGCAAAGAAAACACTTCCGCTAAGATTGACAGGGAAAATGAGAAGGGCTGATTTTTCATGTATTTTTATAACCAGCAGGGCTGAAATACTGGAGTTTTAGAGGTCCATGGTGTGGCTAGTGTGGTGTGGAGCCCTGAAGGTGCTGCAGTGCTCCTGTGGAGAAGGAGGGCAGACAGCCAAGGAGCAGAAAAATCATCTGAGGATTCTCTAGGATGCACCGGGAGAGACAGATCCCCCTTCCTGGAGTACATCTTGGACAGGTAGAATTATCTTTCAGGGACAAAAGAGGTGGCAGGTGCCATTTCTCTCCCCTGACCCTCAGCATAAACTGACTTCTTTAGCCAGCACAGCACCAACAGTGGTGATCTAAATCACTTACACCAATCCCTGTCCCCTTATGCTCTGTAGGTGCTGCTTTTCTAGGACAAGTGTACCTGAAAACAAGGACAGTGGCTGCTTTCCCAGAAGATCAGCACAAAGCCCCCACATGCACCACATCTAGTGACCAGAGACTTCTGCAAAGTTTCACCTGTAGTGGAAATACAATCATTTCTCTTTTAACAAGCAGACAGACCACACATAGTTGAAACTCACCACACTCTGGCTAAGGTCCAAACACTCCTCACTGCAGGCAGAAGAAACTGCAGAGGACTGACCTGAGGGAAACATCAGCCAAAACACAGCAGCAGAATACACACAGCATATACCAGGGGCACTTCCTGAAGCACTGGGCCCTGGACAGTATATGACCTGCTCTTCCTAAAGCCATTAGCTCAGGAGCAGGAAACATAACAGGCTTTCTTAACACAGAGAAGACAGAGACCTAGACAAAATGTCAAAACAGAGGAATTCAGCCCAAAAGAAATAACAAAAAAAGGTCATGGCCAAGGATCTAATCAAAACAGGTATAAGTAATATGCCTGATCCAGAATTTAAAGCAACAATCATAAGGATACTAGCTTGGTTTGAGGAAAGCAAAGCAAACACCAGTAAGTCCCTTACCACAAAGATAAAAGACCTAAATAAAAAATGCTGTAACTGAGATGTGAACTGACAGGATGTAATGACCACAAGGATGGAAGAATCAGAGGAATGAATAAGTGACACAGAAGTTAAAATTATGGACAATAATGCAGCTGAAAAGAAGAGGAAAAGAAAAATATTATATCATGAATACAGACTGAGGGAACTCAGTGACTCCACGAATCTCATCATAGGAGTCTCAGAAGAAGAGAGGGGGCAAAGGGCAGAACATTTATTTTAGAAAATTATAGCTGAAAACTTCCGTAATTTAGGGAAGGAAACACTTAGCCAAATACAGGAGGCACAGAGAATTGCCATCAAAATCAGCAAAAGCAGGCCAGCATCAAGACACATCATAGTTAAATTTGCAAATTATAGAAATAAAGAAAAAAATCCTAAAAGCCATAGACAAAACAAGTCCCTAACTTACAAAGAAAGACACATAAGTTTAGCAGCAGACTTCTCCACAGAAACTTGACAGGCAAGAAGATATTTCGGAAATGTGTTGAATGGGAAAAATGTGCAACTAAGAATACTCCATCCAGCAAGGCTATCATTTTGAATAGGAGAGAGAAAGAATTACCCAGACAAACAAAAACTAAAGGAGTTTGTGACCACTAAACCAGTCCTGCAAGAAATACTAAAGGAGACTCACTGAGTGGGAAAGAAAGACTGAAAGTAACAATGACAAGAAAGGAACAGAGAAAATCTTCAGAAATAATCACAAAACAAGTAATAAAATGGCACTAAATACATTCACTCTGACTGTGAATGGACTAAATGCTCCAATCAAAAGACAGAGGGTATCAGAATAGATTTAAAAAAAAAGAGAAAAAAAAAAAGACTCATCTACACACTGCCTGTAAGACTCATCTTAGACCTAAAGACACCTGCAGATTGAAAGTGAGATGAGGGATAGGGAAAAATTTGGTATGTAAATAAATTTCAAAAGAAAGCTGGGGTAGCAATATTTATATAAGACAAACTAGATTTTAAAACAAAGACTCAGGGCACCTGGGTAGTTAAGCCTCTGCCTTCAGCTCAGGTCATGATCTCAGGATCCTGGGATCGAGTCCCACATTGGGCTCTTTGCTTGGCAGGGAGCCTGCTTCCCTCTCTCTCTCTGCCTGCCTCTCTGCCTACTTGTGATCTCTCTCTGTCAAATAAATAAATAAAATCTTTAAAACAAAGCAAAACAAAACAAAACAAACAAAAAAAAATGATTCTAACAAGAGATGAAGGAGGACACTACATCACAATAAAGGGGACTATCCAAAAAGAAGATCTAACAATTGTAAATATTTATGCTTTCAACATGGGAGCAACCAAATATATAAAGCAATTAATAACAAATATAAAGGAACTCATTGATAATAATACAAAAATAGTAGGGAACTTAAACATCCTGCTTACATCAATGGAGAGATCATTTAAGCAAAAAGATCAGCAAGCAAACATTGGCTTTGAATAACACACTGGAACATATAGACTTTACAGATAAATTCGGAACACTTCATCCTGCAGAATATACATTCTATTTAAATGCATAAGGGACATTCTCTAGAATTGATCATATACTGGGTTACAAATCAGGCCCCAACAAAAGTACAAAAAGGTTCAGATCATATTTTCTGACCACAATGCTATGATTTGAAGTCATCTACAAGAAAAAATTTGGAAAGACCACAAATACATGGAGGTTAAAGAACATTGTACTAAATACTGAATGGTTAACCAGGAAATTAAATAATAATTTTTAAAAATACATGGAAACAAATGAAAATGAAAACACAATGGTCCAAACCTTTGCAAAGCAGAAAAGCTATCTTAAGAGGGAAATATATAACAATACTACCTTAAAAAGCAAGAAAAATATCAAATACTCAACTTAACCTTACACCTAAAGGACTAGAAAAAGAATAACAAATGAAGCCCAAAGCCAGTAGAAGAAGGGAAATAATAAAGATTAGAACAGAAATAAATGACACAGAAACAGACAAATAGTAGAACAGACCAATGAAACCAGGAGCTGGTTCTTTGAAAGAATTAATAAAATTGGCAAACCCCTAGCCAGACTTATCAAAAAGAAAACAAGAAATGACCCAGAATAATAAAATCACAACTGAAAGAGGAGAGATCATAACAGAAATACAAACGATTATAAGAGAATCAATGAAAAATTATATGCCAACTAATTGAACAACCTAGAAGAAATGGATAAATTCCTAGAAACATATAAAAACTATCAAAACTGAAATAGGAAGAAACAGAAAACATGAAAAGGGGACCATGGGTAGTACAGCTGATTAAGCATCTCTTTGTTTTGGTTCAGGTCATGATCTCAGGTCCTGAGATCAAGTCCCATATCAGGTTCCACACTGAGTGGAAACCTTGAAATTTTGAATGCTTGAGATTCTCTCTCCCTCTTCCTCTGCCCCTCCCACTCATGGTCTCTTTGTCTCTCCTTCATTCTCTAAAATAAGTAAATCTAAAAAGCTAAGAAGAAAAGAAAACTTCAACAGAGTGATAACCAGCAAAGAATTGAATCAGTCATCAAAATCTCTCAAAAAGCAAAAATCCAGAGCCAGGTGGCTCCCCAGGGGAATCCAACAAACATTTAAATAAGAGCTAATACCTATTCCTCTCAAATTGTTCCAAAAAATAGAAATGGAAGGAAAACTTCCAAACGCATTCTATAAGGCCAAAATCACCTTGGTTACAAAGCCAGACAAAGACCCCACTAAAAAAGATAATTATAGGCCAATATCCCTGATGCATATGGATGCAAAAATTCGCAACAAAGTACTAGCTAATCGAATACAATGATACATTAAACAAATTATTCACAATGATCAAGAGGATTCCTGGGTTGCAAGGGTGGTTCAATATTCAAAATTCAACCAACATGATATACCACATTAATAAAAGAAAAGGAAGAACTATATGATCTTCACAATAGATGCAGAAAAAGCATATGACAAAGTACAGCATCCATTCTTGATAATAATTATCAACAAAGTAGGGACAGAGGGAACATCCTCAACATCATAAAGGCCATATATGAAAATCCCACAACTAATACCATCCTCAATGAGGAAAAACTGACAGCTTTTCCTCAATGTTCAGGAAAGACAGGAACATTCAGTTTCAACATTACTATTTAACATAGTACTAGAAGTCCTAGCCTCAGCAATTAGACAAAAAAAGAAATAAAAGGTGTCCAAGTCTGTAAGGAAGAAGTCAAAATTTCACTATTTGCAGATGACATAATATTCCACATAGAAAACCCAAAAGACTCCACCAAAAAATTGCTAGAATTGATACACAAATTCAGTAAAGTTGCAGGAAACCTGTGGCAAAATCAGTGTACAGAAATCTGTGGCATTTATACAACAAAAATGAAACAGCAGAAAGAGAAATCAAGGAATTGATCTAATTTACAACTGCATCAAAAACATTAAGATACCTAGAAATAAACCTAACCAAAGAGGCAAAAGACCTGATCTCTGAAAAGTATAGAACACTCAGGAAAGAAATTGAAGAGGACACAAAGAAATGGAAAAACATTCCATGCTCATGGCTTGGAAGAACAAATATTGTTAAAATACCTATACTATTGAAAGCAATCTACACATTTAGTGTAATCCCTACCAAAATACCACTGGTGTTTTTCACAGACCTAGAGCAAACAATCCTAAAATTTTTATGGAACCACACAAGACCCTTAATAGCCAAAGTAACCTTGATAAAGAAAAGCAAAGCTAGAGGCATGACAATTACAGACTTCAAGTTATATGGCAAAGCTCTAATGATCAAAACAGTATGGTCCTGACACAGAAACAGACACACAGATCAATGGAATAAATAGAAAACTCAGAGATGGACCCACATATTTGGTCAACTAATCTTCGCCAAAGCCAGAAAGAACATCCAATGGAAAAAGACAGTCTATTCAACAAATAGTGCTGGGAAAACTGGACAGCAACATGCAAAAGAATGAAACCGGACCACTTTCTTATACTCTACATACAAATAAATTCAAAATGGTTGAAAGACCCAAATATGAGACAGAAAACCATCAAAATCCTAGAGGAGAACACAAACCATAATCTCTTTGACATTGGCCTTAGCAAATTCTTACTAGACACAATTCTGGAGGCAAGGGAAACAAAAGCAAAAATGAAATATTGGGACCTCATCAATATAAAAAAACTTCTGCACAGCAAAGGAAACCATCAATGAAACTAAAAGGCAATCTTCAGAATGGGAGAAGATACTTGCAAATGATGTATCTGATGAAGGATTAGTATCCAAAATTTATAAAGAACTTTTCAAAGTCACCCCAAAACCAAATAATCCATGTACTAATAGGAAAAAAAGACATTAATAGATATTTTTCCAAAGAAGGCATACAGATGACTAATGGACACATGAAAAGAAGCTCAACATCACTTATCATTAGGGAACTACAAATCAAAACAACGAGATGCCACCTCACACTTGTCACAATGGTTAAAATTAAAACACAGGAAACAACAAATGCTGGTGAGGATGAGGAGAAAGAGGCACCCTTTATACTGTTAGTGTAAATGCGAACTGATACAGGCACTCTGGAAGACAGTATGGAGGTTCCTGAAAGAGTTAAAAACAGAAATACCCCAGGATCCAGCACTGCACTACTATGTATTTACCCAAAGGATACAAAAGTACTGATTCAAAGGGACATTCACCCTGATGTTTACAGCAGCATTACCAACAATAACCAAATAATGGAAAGAGCCCAATGTCCACAGACTGCTGAATGGATAAAGAAGATGTGATATATATATATATTATATATATATTATATATATATATTTATATATATAAAATGATATATATATCATTTTATATATCATATATATCACATATATATATATATAATATATATATATAAAATGAAATATTATTCAGCCATAGAAAGAATGAAATCTTGCCATTTGCAATGACATGGATGGAGCTAGAATGTATTATGCTAAAAGAAGTCAGTCAGTCAGAGAAAGACAAATACCGTATGATTTCACTCATATGTGGAATTTAAGAAATGAAACAGATGAACACATGTGGGAAAAGAGAGGCAAACCATAACTATAAAGAACAAACTGAGGGTTGATGGGAGGGAAGTGGACAGGAAATGGGCTATTTGGGTGATGGCCATTAAGGAGAGAACTTGCTATGATGAGCACTGGGTGTTGTCACTAAATTCTACTCCTAAAACTAATATTACACTACATGTTAACTAACTGTAATTTTAATAACAACTTAAAACTAAAAAAAAAAAAAAAAAAGTAAAACACACCATAAGAAACAAAAACTAAAACTGTGGTAAAAAACTGCATATGGCCTATGATCATCAGGAACAATGCAAAACTCATTAGTGATATTGGTGATAAAAACAGATAAAAATTAACATTAAAACAAAAATATTTATGCTAGTACTAAACTGACAAGTAAATAGTAGAATATATTTATATTAACAGTTAAAATATATCTGTAATATAGTTCAGAGGTATATACCAATAATTATAATTTTAAATCATTTTTGGGGAAGTAATTATGGATATATTCTAAATTATAATTGAAGAGTATCTATCACTACATTATTATAATAGCAAAATGCTGGAAATGTATCTAATCCCCAATAATAGGAATTTATTATAAATTATGGTATAGCATAATAGATAAATTCTACTTAGGAAACAAAGTGTTGTGAGTAATATTAGTGACACCTAAAAATGTTAATTTTATATATGTAAATATATATATGTGAAGGTAATATAGACATATATTAATGGAGTATATGGTCACTCTTTTATTAGTAAAAACAAATACAGATGGGTACTTCTCTTGTCTTTTATGTTTATTTTCAATTTCGGCTTTCATTAACTTCATAAATAATTTAAAATTCAAACATACAAGGCTTTATTCATTGTATGGATGTGGCTGGAAACTTAAGGAGAAAAAATAATCTTTCTCATAGCAATGTGGTACAGCAGAAATAAAAAGACCTGTGGTGCTGAGAATATCCAGTCGGAATCCGAACTTTCACACCCTCTGTGATTTCAGCTTCATCAATGAGCCATGTTTTCCACAATTTACCAAATGGTAATTTGAGTAATTACCCACTCCACTGGGTTGTATGGAAAGGAAGTAAGATTATGCAAGTGCAAGATTATGCAACCTGATTGTTCTCAATAGATGTTATCATCTTAACAGACACCCATGAATAAGAGTTGTTACACTGTATCAGTTGACTGATACTTTAGACCTCAAGCAAACAAAATATTTCTTCTGTTTTTGTGGTTTATGGGCATCTTTTCACCATATAGCAAATGAGTTGGTGTTCTACTATTCTCTCTTTTCCGTGTATTTACCACAGGGACTGCGCCAAATAGCACCACTTCAATTGGCAGTAAAGATCACTAAGTCCTGGGGCGCCTGGGTGGCTCAGTGGGTTAAAGCCTCTGCCTTCAGCTCAGGTCATGATCTTGGGGTCCTGGGATGAGCCCCGCATTGGGCTCTCTGCTCAGCAAGGAGCCTGCTTCCCGCTCTCTCTGCCTGCCTCTCTGCCTACTTGTGATCTCTGTCAAATAAATAGATAAAATCTTTAAAAAAAAAAATCACTGAGTCCTAAGACCCTCTTAATTGCCCTGTATAACTGCCATTTTTACTTTTAAGAATAACTCTTTGAAAGACAATAATGAAGCTTTATACTGTTGAGACATTTGCAATATGTAGTATAGCAGCTCTCAAACTTATGATTTTAAGATTCTACTCTGAAAAATTATTAAGGACCCAAAGAGCATTTGTTTGTTTTGGCTGTATTTACCAACAATTACTATGCTACAAATTAATAATTTTTTAAAGTTATTTCTTTTTTAATGTAAAAATAATAATAAACCTAATACATGTTAATATATAAAACATTCTAATGCAAAATAATAATGTTTTCCAAAAACTAGTGAAGAGTAATGGTTTTGTACATTAGAAAAACTCTGTAGTATTTGTCTTAATGAAAAGCCAGCCGTATATTTATATCTACTTCTGAGTTCAATCTCTTACAGGAGATCGCTTAGGTCACACTGTTTTGCTACACCCATATATTCAGTTAGGAAATGAATAGTACTTTTATGGCATTTTTCCTATAACTGTGGATACTCCCTTTTGATACTACATCAAAACTCAACAAGAAATAGTTTCTTAGGTTATTTGCCATGTGAAACTTGAAGCCACACCAGTGAATATTTCATACTCAAAAAGGTTAAATCTACTGGTCTATCTTGCACTTTGCATGTTTTTTTCAATGTATGTAAAATTTTGTAATGCCGTGCAATGTAACATTAAGCATGGTAAATAATTGGTTCATGGAGTTAAGCAGATCTTCCAAACATTGACAACAAATTTCATATGATACATAAGAAACACATTTGCATATGTCATCACTAGTATCCTCAGAAAAGTCTTTAAGTATTAAAATATCAAGTTCACAGTGAAGAATACAAGTTTTCCAAAATTCTAATTTTCACTTGTAAGTACAAGTTTTATCATGGGTAATAAACACTTTTTTTCCTTGAGATGAATGCTTCACTTCATATTTCAAGGAAAATGTCTGCCAAATCCCCAATTTTGAATACCCATAATTTCTCTGTCAAGTCATTCTCTTATTTAAAAATGATGGTCAGTGAAGGTAGCCTGGGTGGCTCTCCTACGTGCCCAACCTTTGATTTCAGCTCAGGTCATGGTCTCAGAGTCTTGAGGTTGAATCCCACATCTGGCTATACCAGGAGTAGAACCTGCTGAAGATTTTCTCTTTCCTGGGGGCACCTGGGTGGCTCAGTGGGTTAAGCCGCAGCCTTTGGCTCAGGCCATGATCTCAGGGTCCTGGGATCGAGTCCTGTGTTGGGATCTCTGCTCAGCGGGGAGCCTGCTTTCCTCTCTCTCTCTCTACCTGCCTCTCTGTCTACTGTGATCTCTCTCTGTCGAATAAATAATTTAAAGTCTTGAAAAAAAAAAAGATTCTCTCTTTCCTTCTCCGTGTACCTGCAACTTCTACCCCTCCCTCCTGCTCAAAAGTGTGTGCATGCTCTCTCTCTCCAAAAGAAAAAACAAAAAGTGGTCTGTGAAAAAGTTAGCTATTTCAGCTTCCACTCAAAAAACTGCAAAAAGCTTTTACTTAAGACAGCCTTCCCTGCACAATGTGAAGTGGAAGTGCTCTGTGCTTACTTTCCATTCATCATAAATAAGAGGAACTCACTACCTTCATTTTCATGAAGGCACCAACAGATACACTCATCGTTTGTTGTCTCCATTAGTGCAAACTAATTTTTCTTATACTCTGTATGCTCTGAAAGTCTCAGAGGGATTCCTAGAGATCCACAAACCATGACTGCAGAATCACGGACATCAAGCAATATATATCTTTACTCCTCTGAAGTAGGTAGGAAATTGTTATAGTTTGATTCTTCAAGAAATGGACAGACACTTCTCCAAAGAAGACATACAAATGGCCAATACACACATGAAAAAAATGCTCCACATCACTTGTCATGAGGGAAATGCAAATCAAAACCGCAATGAGATACTACTTAATACCAATCAGAATGGCTAAAATTAACAAGACAGGGAACAACAAATGTTGGCAAGGATGTGGAGAAAGGAGAACCCTCTTATACTGCTGGTGGGAATGTAAGCTGGTACAGCCACTCTGGAAAACAGTATGACAGTTCCTGAAGAAGTTATAAATAGGGCTATCCTACAACCCAGCAATTGCACTACTGGGTATTTACCCCAAAGATACAAATGTAGTAATCCGAAGGGGCACCTGCACCCCAATGTTCACAGCAGCAATGTCCACAATACCCAAACTGTGTAAGGAGCAAAGATGCCCCTCAACAAACGAATGGATAAACAAGATGTGGTCCACATATACAATGGAATATTACTCAGCCATCAGAAAGGATGACTACCTACCATTTGCATTGACACGGATGGAACTGAAAGGTGTTATGCTAAGTGAAATAGGCAAACAGATAGAAACAATTATCATATGGTTCCACTCATATGTAGAATGTAAGGAATAGCACAGAGGATCATGGAGAAGGGAGAGAAAACTGAATGGGAAGAAATCAGAGAGAGACTCTTGACTCCAGAAAGCAAACTGAGGATTGAGGAAACTGAGGGTTGAGGAAAGGGAGGTGGGTGGGGGGATGGGGAAACCGGGTGATGAGTGTTAAGAAGGACATGTTCTGTGAGGAGCACTGGGGGTTATGTGTGAATCACTGAACACTGTGTCAAAAACTAATCATGTACTATATGTTGGTGAGTTGAATTTAAAAAGAAAAAAAAATAAAAAAAGAAGAAACTTCTGCTTTCATTTAACTCTTTTTTTCTCTCTGATAAGTAGTGAACAATCTTCTAATAAAAAATTTGGCAGCAAATTGCAGTGTCATCAATCAGCTTTATTTAAATGCTGAAGGTGCATCTACCTGCTGTAAGGCTCCTCAGGGATGAGTAGCTTCAGTCTTCGAGTACCTATGACCAGGCAACAATGTTCTACTGATTCTGCAAAGCACTTCTTCGTCTCTTGGGTCAAACACCATGAATGAGGGAGCACTGAACAGGGAAATATACATGTGGGCTCTGGGCAACTACAGGATTGGACTGTGATTTTTTTTTAGAAGATGTATTTATTTATTTGTGAGAGATTAAGAAAGAGGAGGGGCAGAGAGAGAGAGAGGGAGAGAATCTCAAGCAGACTCCCCAGTGAGCATAGAGCCCAATGGCAGGGCTCAATTCCAGACTCTGAGATCATGACCTGAGCTGCAATCAGGAGTCAGTCACTCAAAAAACTGAACCACCCAGGCACCCCTGGGTTGTGATTTTTGAGCCAAGTCTTGAATACACAGTAATGAAGAAGAAAAACTGCAATGAGACCCAGTCTCTTTGATAGTAAACAATGGAGTATAAGCTACATGCCAGTCACAAACATAAACATCAGTCTCATATACAAGTCTCATATGCAAAAATGATGACTATCCACATAATGTAGGTCAAGTATAATGGATTCTCATTATTTGCAGTAACTGTGTTCTATAAAGTTACTGTGAATGCTGAATTAACAAATAATGAACTATAGTTCTTGGGGGAAATAGAGTTCTCTTCCTGCAAGTCTCTGGTCTAACATTTTTGTCACCAAAATACTATTTGCATTATACAGGTTCATTTACCGATGTCCTTAAAAAATTAGCCAATCAGCCTTGAATCTGCTCTTACATATAACTCTTTTCCTGTACAACATTCAGAAAGATTTTTTTTTTTTTAGGAGAGGGGGATAGAGAGAGAAAGGGAGAGGGGCAGAAGGAGAGGGAGAAAAGGAATCTTAAGCAAATTCCACACATAGTGCAGGCATCTTTTTTAACTTTTATTATTTATTTATTTTTTAATTTTTTTTGGGGGGGTCAGAGAGAGAGAGGACACCTACAAGCAGGGGAGCAGCAGGCAGAGGGAGAACCGACTTCCTGCTGAGCAAAGACCTGGACATGGGTCTCAATCCCAGCACCCTGGTATCATGACCCGAGCTGAAGGCAGACGCTTAACCGACTGAGCCACCTAGGCATCCCTCAGCAGGCATTTTAAAGTTCCTCTGCAGCCTCCTATCTGCAGAACCTGCCTCACCTACAAGTCCAAGATTTTCATGTCATATTACCCTTTGAAATGTGCAAACCAGCCATCACTAGCTGAGAAGGATTTAGCATTTTCCTGACTCTGGGTAATGTGACTGTAAATTTATCTGCTACCAGCCTCACAGCAATGCTGTCCACTATGCATTTTATTGGTTGTCATCTCATGAACCCCCATTTAGCCACTTCCCCATCTTTCTGGTTTCATCTTCACTACAAATGTTAGTTTAGCACTCTGCAGAGCGACCTCATGTACAGATCAGCAAATTTCCTCTTCCTTTTGCTGGATATATCGTATTGTTGATTCATTAACATTGAACCCAGGGCCAATAGCACTATAACTCATGCTGGAACAAAGCTCATGTAACATACCTATTTTCTCCCTAAAGCACGTCACAGCCTTCTTAGACTTAGGAATACTAGATAGCAATATAGCACTGTGCATGAAGACCATTTTCAATAGTGAAAGCACCAACAAACCCCACAAAAATGCCAAAAAAAAAAAAAAAGTACCACACAGACTACTAAAAGGATACTTGTTTACATGAGACAAGCTGAAACAGAGCATTACCTTGTTCTCAGGTGGCAATGTCTGCATTCGTTAATTTGGATTTTTTGCTGTTCTGCATATACGCAAGAATGACTGAAAAAGTCGCAAGCATTAATTTTGTGGTTACAAATATAATTTACTTTTTTAAAGATTTTATTTATTTATTTGATAGAGATCACAAGCAGGCAAAGAGGCAGGCAGAGAGAGAGAGAGGGGAAAGCAGGCTCCCTGCTAAGCAGAGAGCTCAATCTCAGGACCCTGGGATCATGACCTGAGCTGAAGGCAGAGGCTGTAACCCACTGAGCCACCCAGGCACCCCAACAAATATAGTGAGTAAGTATATTCACAAACATATGATCCATGAATAATGAGAACTGGCAGTACTAACACAGCATAAGTTCAAAGGTATTTGGAAGTACAAAAGTGGTATAACAAAAACAAAGACAACACTTCAAGTGTATTTTTTTTTCTGTCAATAATGAAAGTGTTCATCTATAAACTCCTGTTTTTTAGGGACACATGACACTGTATTCAAAATATTAAAGTAGCTTGTTACACATGGTGTAAATTCAAAAACCCAGAAATTCTTGACAATTTTAAATATGAGCTCTTTATCCAAATGGCATCAATTCTCAATATGTGTCCAATGAAAGAAAATAAATTTATTATTTCAGTTTTTTGCATTTTGCGGGTTTTTTTAAAGATTTATTTATTTATTTAGGGTGGTAGAGGGGAAGGGGTAGAGGCAGAGGGTGAGAGAGAATCCCAAGCAGAATCCCTGCTGAACACACAGCCTGATTTGGGGCCTGATCCCATGACCCTGAGATCATAATCTGAGCAGAAATCAAGAGTCAGATGCTCACCGACTGAGCCACCCATGTGTCCCTATTATTTCAGCTTTTAATTGAATTAAATATTGGTAGAAAAGCCATATGCTTGAATTAATAAAGAAAAAAGTACCAACTTGCAACAAAAAAGCTGTTAGAAAACATTTCTGAAGCATTAAATTTTATTTTAAAAATTCATTTTGAAAAACTAATATTTCCTTGACTGTGATTGATTATAGAAATTTTAGAAAAGCCAAATAAGTATAAAAATACAATTTGCAAAAAATCATTATTGTCCATTTCAAAAGATCCATAAATATTTTAAGATCTCTTTATTAATAGCTAAATGCTAAAACTTTTCTTATCTCAAACTTGAATTTTTATCACAATAGTTAAGAGGAAAGATAATAGATTATTATTTTTCTCTTTTGTTTTGGTTGACTTTTAACAGTTTCTTTGTTTCTTTTTCCAAGTCCTTTTATATTTTTCATTAAAGGATTCCAGGCTTTTACCTCATCCACAACACTCTCTCTCATGTCTAGCTTTGATTCTAATTGGGAGTCATTTTGAGCCAACTATTTTGTATGGGGTTATCAATACATGGAACCATATGACAGTATCATGTTAACTCTCAGAAATTTTAGAAATCACCTTTTATAATGAGGTTTCCCTTATTTAGTGACACAGAGGGAACATGAAAGACCACCCTTCTATTTCTTCTTTACTTCAACACCAAGTAAAGAACTCTGTTTTGTGATTAGCTCCACAAATGTAGATTTCTAAATCCTTGGATGACAGCTCAGTTGTGAATCCCCTTAAGTTCAAATGTAGAGTCACATGTCAAGAACCTATAGAAACAGGCCTCATTTATATTCCTTCAGCCCTCAATAGTAACAGTTCCAGGGTCCTAAATTCTGGGTCACTCATGTTGCTGGTCCTAACTATGAATTTCAATAAAATTTTCATAAAATGAGATTTAAGTGCCACAGGTTAATCATCTACATATTGAAATTCCAAATATACACCATGAATTGTGCAAGTCACCTGAATTAGAAAATGAATAATACTACATATTTCTGTTAATGGTCATTTTCAAGTTAATTTTTATATATGGAAAGAAGGAATAACCATTTTCATTAAAAGACCATCCTTTTCCCAATGTCTATGTGTTGATATATTTATATACTCTATAGTCTATCCTATTGGTAGAATTTTTGATCCCGGAACTAATCCCATACTCTATTAACTTCTCTAACTTTATGATGAGTCCTGAAATCTGATAACATGTTCTTCTTAAAGACTATTCTAGCTATGCTACATTCTTTGAATTTCTATGTACATACTAAAATTATCTAATGTATACATCAAAATGTAAAAAAGTACTTGGATATAAATTAGAATAATAATAATAATAATAATAATAATAATAATAAATCTATAGATCAAGTACATTCTCCATTTATTCATTAAATTCTCTAAGTAATGTTTTTAAAGCATTCAGTATAGAATGTCTCACACATATACTAAATTCACTCCTGGGCAGTGTATGTTTTTTATGCTATTGTAGATGGTTTTTTTAATTTTCATCTTTCTTAAGTCTGTAGATTGATGTATTTCATCAGATTGGAAATGAGGCTCAAGCACTATTTTTCTGGTAATTGCTTCTGTCCTGTTCTCTCTCTTCTCTTTCTGAGATCTTAATCATTCGTATTTTTGTCTCTCTTGGTTGCACGACACATCTTTTACAATATATTTTTTCTTTTTTTCTACCTTTTTTAAAAACTTTTATGCTTCAGTGTGTATGTTTTCCATTAGCCTGATATGAGTTCACTAATTCTGTCTTCTGCTCTATCTAGATTTCAGGTAATCCGCATCCAATGAAGTTTTAATTTCCCATATTGCATTTTTCAGTTCTAAAATGCCCATTTGATTTTTCACACATATTTAAATTTTAAACAGTATCATCATGTGTAAGACAAGTTAGGTCAAGTTTGCGTGGTTCCAAGCTCTACTCCTTTATCTAACTTTACTGATCCTTTTGAGTGACCATCTCGTATAGACACAACTATACTATCACACACAAAAAAAGAATTTTTAATTTCGAGTAAATCCTCTTCAAATGATTTGTACATATATTTCAAATATTAAAAAAAATAAATAAAAGGGCACCTGGGTGGCTCAGTGGGTAAAGGCCTCTGCCTTCAGCTCGGGTCATGATCCCAGGGTCCTGGGATCGAGCCCCACATCGGGCTGTCTGCTCGGCAGGGAACCTGCTTCCTCCTCTCTCTCTGCCTGCTTCTCTGCCTACTTGTGAACTCTGTCTGTCAAATAAATTTTAAAAATCTAAAAAAATAAAAAAGTAAAAAATAAAAGATTTCTTTGTCATAGGTCCCTCTCGTCTCTTATCTGCACTCCCATATTACCTCCAAGCTGGATTAGGTGGCCTTCCTTCTCTTCCTTCTCTTCCTGCTCCGCCATGTCACTTAATCTATTTAATTGGGGTTATCTGTTAATGTGTCTATTCCACAACAGTTTATTAAAATTTCCAGGGAAGTATCTATTATATTCACCTTAATTTCTCCAGCACTTAAAGTCAGCACTGCATAAATATTTAAAGGATAAAAAGGAGACAAAAAGGGAACAAGAAAGTGCACTAAATATCTATTTTGCAAACTATCGATGTATAGTTGTTTCAAAACTTAAAAAAAAGCTTTCCTTCTTTTTCTTAATGTTTTTTTAAAGTAGTCAGATAAAAGAAACCCACACACAAGCCCAGTAAGAATAAAAACTCAACCTAAAAAGAATTAATTCATATAATCCTCAAATTTTTGTAATGTTTTAGTTTTACATGTGGGTAACTGACTGTTTTCAAAATGTCATGTGAATATGCTAACACTTGCACTGTTTTAACACTCTTTATCATCCTTAAAATATATGAAATATGTAACAAATTCAGGGAACGTAGGTCATAGTACTTTAAGCAAAGACACAGTTAAGTGTTTATATAAAAATTGAGCTGTTCTTATTATCAGTATCAACTAAAGGCTTCATTCCAAATTCCCATTTATTTAATGCTAACTCTCCCATCAATAACCTTAAGTACATCTGAAGAAAGACTGAAAATTAATTCAAGTACAAAGAACTCAAGTATTTTTTAAGTACTATAAAAAGCACTTGATGTATGAATCTGAAGTTATCAGGACAGTTAAATTGATCAACTAATGTATGAACTACATCCTAGGATAGACTGATCAATATTTTGCCTTAGATTAAAAATGTAAGGATGTTACTAAAATATTTCTATGATGAATAAGATAAGCCTAGCTGTCCAGTAATACTTAAATTATTATAAGCAAATAGAATGTATTGTAAGACTTGGGATTTTTCTAAATAGAAAAATATTAACTTTTGGCCAACACGCTTTCAATTATCTTTCATAGGGGAAAAATAATTCGGTTTTTTTTTCTTCCAATTTGGTAATATAAAAAAATGCACAGCTTTAAGAAATAGGACAAAATCAGCTTAACATACTTTTCTTACCTAAGCTTTTATCTTTATGGGAGATCAGGAATTCTCACATGAAAAAAATCCTTTCACAGAATTATAACATAAAGATAAAACTTCTTATTGGCTTACTTAAGAGTGAAATTTAGATTTCAGTTAATCTCATTTGCCTGAGGGAACACTCAATTCTTGGCCCAGTAGAGATATATAACGTATTAAAGTTCAGAATGTCCATTAGATCACACCCTATTGCCTTTGTTCTGGTTAGGTCACAAAACTCTGAAGGTTATATTTGAAAATGCAATATTCCTAATGAGAATGAATCCAAAACTAGAAATTTAACAAAAGTCTATTTGTGAATACAGACACTAGCTTGCCTTAGTGCTGTCTTTGTAGTTAGCTCCATATTTTTAGAACTGAACTCCATTTACTTTCCTCAAACTATTCTAATTGTATGGAACAGCATCCCTCCTCCTATCCCTAGAGTTTTCTTCCCTAAAATTGCACCTCGGGATACTTCCTCCAATTAGTGACTCCCACTCTTATAGCTGAAGCTCAATGCAATCTTGTAATTATGTGCTTATCTCTGTTTTAATGATTATACATTTGTTTTGCTTCCAAAAATCTGTATATGGTGCAGAGGCAGGAATATGCTTAAATTGTTGTGAACATAGTGGTCAGATAATAAATTCTAGATGAGTAATGGACTCATCATACTCCCATAAAAAAGGCATTGTGTTTACTTCAATTCATATACAACTATAATACCATGAATAATATTGGTTCAATTAAAAAGAAAAATAGCTACATACTGGAAAACACGGCTCAAGACGAAGGACCCCTGCTGTGAATAAACCCATCAATAAACCCATCAAGGTCTCTCTCTTCTCAGAGAGAGAACTGTTGCTTCCAAGTGATAGCTGTATCTACCTAAGCTAAGTAGCAAAATAAAACATTACATGACAAAAATCCATACTTATGAGGGAAATCATATGAGTAGAGAAATGATTATGTGGGATTTAGGGAACTAGAGAGTCTAGATCCTTGATCAAACCTCCAATTAATTTTGCCTAAAGAGAGTAATTTGTCATACAAGGGCAAAGAGTTACAATAGGAATTTTTTTACTTTTAACAGAGTTATGTCCCACATCATATTTTACCAACATAATTAGACACTGAATATGTCATGCAGTACACTGAAATCATGCAGAATATTTAAAGAAGATTTTAAGGTGTGCTCATAATTTCTAATTTCTTAAATATTTTATTTTGGATATCATTTTCGCTTCATAAAACTTACTATGAAAATACTTCTACCAATAATTTTGCTGTCAGTAACTGATGGTTACTGATGGTTAAAAGAGAGGCAGGTGGGGGGATGGGTGAAATAGGTGAAGGGGATTAAGATTACACTTACCATGATGAACACTGAGTAATGTATAACATTTCTGAATCACTACATTATACACTGAAACTAATATAACACTGTATGTCAGTTACACTGGAATTAAAATTTTTTAAAGTTCCATGCAAAAAAATGCATGGTATTCCTATGTAGAGAGTAAAAGTAAAGGAGAAAAATACTGAATATAAAATAAAGAGAAAATAAATAAATCAAAAAGTTCCTCAGGCAAAAAGTGACAAAAGGAGAAGTTAAGCGTCCAGAGTCTGGTGCTTATCTGCAGGTAAAATAATAGGAAATCTCTCAATTCTGTTAAATGTATTTATCATCATAGAAAACACAGTAGGACAGATGGGACTATCAGTTTCTATAAGGAAAGGAAAGTCAGAAAAAGACACAAACAAAAAAAGAGCATTTAATCAAAACAACTCTCCACACTGGTCTTTCATCCATTATTGGCCCAGATTCAAACTGTAGATTTCTTCTTTAAATTCTACTAATGTAAAACCTAAACAACAAAGCCACAAATTACCTATACCCCTTTACAAGTTTTCCATTATCTACAAATATTCATTCTACTGTCTGACACAGGATCTAAATGCCCTAATGAAAAAAAATGTTAGATATGGTTCCTGTCTCAGCCTGTGAGGCAAGATAGCCTTATAGAAACAGAAAATATTTTAATTAAAAACAAGCTAAATATGTTGAGTGATTATGTTAATTATTTACATGTTATTTACATGCATTATTTAATAATGATTTTATGGGATAAGATATCAGTACAACTATTTTGAGAAACCATGGTACAAAGCAGTTAATTGATTTGCCCAAGGATGTACATGCTGTAGGCTGGGGGAGGTGAGAAGAATGTGCTGAGTGAGGAGCCTGACTCGGGGCTCCATCCGAGGACCCTGAGATCATGACCTAAGCTGAAATCAAGAATCAGATGCTTAACCAACTGCATCACCCAGGTGCCCTAAGCATAATTACATTTAGTGCATTTCCCTGTTTTTGTACAGTTCTATGTACAGTTCTATGAGTTACAAGCATGTAACCACCATCAAAATCAAGATATAAAATACTTTCAACACACTGAAGTTGTCCTTTTTTATGTATAGCTCTACCAATTCTGGAAAACACACACGACTATGTAACTACCACCATAATCAAGACATAAAATTAGTTCCATCATCCCATAAGATATTCCTTGTGCCCTTTTGTGGAAAATCTACCCTCTATTCCCTTCCCTTGCAACCACTGATCTGTTTTCTGTCTCTGTAATTATGCTTTCTCCAGAATGTCATATAAAAAGAAACATACAGCTTATAGCCCTCTGAGTCTAGTTTTTCTCACTTAGCATAATGAATCTGAGATTTATCCATGTCACTGCACTTATCCATAGTTAGTTCATTTCAGTTGCTGAGAAGTATTGCATTATATGGATGCCCCAGTTTGGTATCCAATCACCAGAGGAAAGACACTTGTTTGCAGTGACTGCTGTTGGCAGTGAACAGAGCTGCTATAAACATTTGCATGCATGTATTTAGGTAAACCTAAGTTTTTACTTTCCTTGGGTAAATACCCAGTGTGGAATTGTTGGGTCATGTAGTAAGGATAAGTTTACCTTAAAATAAACCTCCAAACAATTTTCCTAAGGGACTATACTATTTTGCATCCCACTAACAATGTATGGATCGAGTTGCTCTCTATGGTCCCATCATTTTGTTATTGTTAACCATTTTTTTTAAGTTTTCTTTTAATTTAAGTAGGCTCCATGCCCAGTGTGAAGCCCAATATAAGGCTTAAACTCACAACCCCGAGATTAAAACCTGAGCTAAGATCAAGAGGCAGACACTTGACCTACTGAGCCACCCAGGTGCCCCAGTTCTTAACCACGTTAGCAGGAATATAGTGGTGTCACATTATGGTTTTAATTTGCATTCCCCTAATGGCCAAAGATGTTAAGCATGTTTTAATATGCTTATGTGCTGTATATCTTCCTTGCTGAATATCTGTTCAAATAGTTTGTCCTTTTTACAATTGGGTTGTTGGGTTTTTTTATTATTATAGAGATTTCTTTATGTAATCTGAATAAAAGAACCTCATCAGGTATATGATTTGGAATTATTTTCTCTCAATTTCTCTCCAAAAGTCAGCTAATTGTATTTTCATTCTTAACAATGTCTTTTGAAGAGCAGACAGGCTTTTTTTTATTTTGATAAAGGTCAATTTATCAGTATTTTTAGTGCTTTGGAGTTGTATTTAGGAAACCTCTGCCTAATTCAAGGTTACAAAAATTTCCAATATATTTTCTTCTCTACGTCTCAGGGGTTTAAATTTTATAGACAGATGATCTGTGAACCATTTTGGAGTTACTTTTTGTCTACAGTGCAAAGTATGTATAAATCCTCATGTATTCTGCATATGGATGTCCAATTGTTCTAAAACCATTTTTTAAAAAAGCTATCCTTTCTCCATGAATTGCTTTTGCATCTTTTTTGAAAATCAATTAACCATGTATGTGTGTCCATACCTGGCCTCTCTATGCACTTCATTCTGAAAAGGATGTCAGAGGTAAATGCTAGCAGCATATCTAGATACTGCCAACAATAATATTTTTTATTCATTATTTTTATTTATATTTAAGTTTTTATTTATACACTTGCTCCTAGGAGCTTAAGGCACTATTGTTAGTCTTCTGCTTTTCAGAACAAAACAAAAAGATTTTTTCTTCCAGTTTTTGCATATGGGAAATCAACCACCCTAAAAGGAAAAGTGTAAACTGATATGAAATTCAGATCATAGAAGTTAAAGGGCTTGAAAGTTTAAAAGGCATTAAGATTTATTTAAGAAAATTACTATTTTTAAAAGGAAAGACAAGAAGGAAAAGGAAGGAAAAGAGGAAAGTGAAAGGGCATAATACTAGGAAATGGAAAACAGGAGTAATTATTGAGCACCTACTACTGCATGTACCATATTACATGCTTTTGCATATGATACTGGGATTTTTTTGAATCATCAGTTCTGAGGCAAATGTATTCAACCAGTTTTTAGAGAAGCCAGTCAAGAGAAGTTAAGATTTTTTTCTCCTAATTCAAATTCGATCTAGTTATATACCTGGAACCAAAAGTTATTTTTCAGATATCTTTAGGAGCCAAGTTCTATTGGATTCCTACCCAATCACAACAGCTTGGGGAATTTTGAAGATACCTATGGGGAAAAGCGATAACCAAAAGAATCAATCCTGTAGTTAAGTGTGAACAAAGAAGCCATGTGTCCATTTCCTCAACAGCCATTTAATGAACAACAGCAGCACATCGAAGGTTCTGTGCTGGATGCTTTAAAAGAAAGAGGCATTAGGACCCTCTGTAGCTCTTACACTCACTCTCCACAAGAATGGAGAAAAGATAGATTCAGTAACTATGCTTTGACAGGAAAAAGAAAGAAATTTAGTAAAAGAATGCAAATAAAGTGCTAAGGGAAGTTTTAGAAAACCAAAAAAAAAAAAAAAAAAATCTAAATGAAAAGATTGGAAAAACCCTAGGAGCAGAGTACACGTGAACTGCTGGTTTTTAGAATGATAGGAAAAATGGAGCCTGCCAGTATGAGGGCAGGCCATTTTAAGGAGAAGCAGCACATAAAATACATGAAGAAAGTGGGGGCATATGTAGGGAACAGGGAAAAAATAGCTCATTCGTTAAATCACAGAATATGTGAAGATCAATTATGGGAGATAACCTTGGTAAAGCAGACTGAGCTCAGACAATTCAGGGTTTTGTTGCAGTATTTATCCTTTTACAGATATTTCCTGTGTGCCTCCTGGAAGACAAGCACAACAGCAAGTACTGACCGTATCAGCCACAGACAAGACATGCAAGTTGTCGCCCTTATGGACCTTAAAGTCTTGAGGCTGAGGAATCTGGCTTTTATTTGGGCTTCTTTTAAGTATTATTAATTAATCATTATTTAATTATATAATTATGTATAATTATGTAATATATCAATACTATATAACGTGTAATATATTATTACAAGTAATTACATAATTAATTATTAATGAAGATTTTTAAGCAGTCAGGTATAGTATAAACATGAGAACAGGTAAAAAACAATATTCAAACAATTTTCTTTTACATCCTAACTTTGATTTTGCTAAAGAGCATGAATACTGAAAAATACATAGTGTTTTACAAATGAAAATAATTTCTAAATAGGTCTTTGGAAGTTTAGACATAGGACAGTATACTGAATAAGAGGCTTACTGAGTAAGATTCAGTACACTGAATAAGAATCACGTGGTCTACATATAAGCAGCACAGAATTCGTATGTTCAGTAGAATTTATGATACGTTGATCTAGAAAGGAAAATTTCTTGTATCTCTACACCTACTGACATCCATCCATCCAATGATACCTGTATCAATGAGTAGGTATATTGTTTAAAAGGAAAAAGCTTAATGAAATAGATTCTCTGACTTGATTTGAACCCTTATTATTAATTAATTGTTAAAAGCTTCAGCTTCCAGGAGGAATGAGGTAATTTTTCACCATTTGCTTTTTTCAGTAATTGAGATTTAAACCGGGGTGAAATTTAACAAGTTTTACTCTACAGTATAGAACATTCTGCACATTTGATGTCTCCTTGGCATTATCTTCTGATTTCCACTCAGACAATATCTGATTCATGAGATGATAGGAGAGATATTGTTACTGAGAGTTAAAACTACTGTTGGCTCTTATCTGAGCATCACTCCTCAGCCTGACACAATGCTCGCCAAGTTTCCGTGAGGATATTCTATTCCGGAGTTTATAATACCCTATGTCCTTGGATCAGGGGTCAAATACTGTGTCTGTGGCAGAAAGCAGACATAAAATACTCAGCTTTGGTTACTGAAACAAATGACATGTGATTTCTTTTAATTTTTTCTACAATATATTGTTACTTTCTAGTACAGTGCAATATAAAGACAGTATTTCTGAAAGTAATATTAATTATCCTAAAGATGATGAGTGCGTAGGAAAAAACAACAAAAATACTAAGTATTAGAATATTTCACTATTTTAACATAACTAACTTTCCTCTCCACTATATATGCAGTATATAAACTATGTATCTATATCTAAACTATATTTGTCACATATATGATTATCATGTCATATCATATATGTCACATGCATGTCATATATAGTTTATGTATACTTATGTGTTTATGTGAATGTGTGTATATAGACACACATATATACATACATATATGTGTGACTATATATACACATTATGATATTATGAATATCATATTATGATTATTATGTAGCTTCAAAAAGGAAGCAGCAATCTATTCACATACTCCCTCTTTGAGCACCTCAACATATCTTATACTTTGCTATTAAAATGCAGATTCTTATTTCCATACTATTTCCCTCCTAAGTTGGCTGCAGTATTTTTCAGCATCAGAGGAGAGATCCTCAAGGCTTTCTAAAAGAAAAAAAAAAAAAATGGGAAGCAGAGTTTCAACATTCTCCAAAACCTTTTGGTTGTCTTCATCAGTCTTTGAAAGACTCCACCAAGGGCACTGCACATTGCAATAGTCACCTATTCATTTCCTCAGCAACAGATGTGAGAAAAGTTGATCCAGCAGCCACTGACTGAGCACAGAGCACTGGCCCTGGAGCCAAAGGAACTAGGATTAATACCACTTCTGCCACTCACTGCTCCACCTACCAAGCCCTTGTCCACCCGAAGGCTCACTTTTTCCCACCACATCTGTATCACCCTACTATTTTAATTTTTAAAAAATCATTACAGTAGGGGTGCCTGGGTGGCTCAGTGGGTTAAAGCCTCTGCTTTCGGCTCAGGTCATGATCCCAGGGTCCTGGGATCGAGTCCCACATTGGGCTCTCTGCTCAGCAGGGAGTCTGTTTCCCTCCTCTCTCTCTGCCTGCCTCTCTGCCTACTTGTGATCTCTGTCTGTCAAATAAATAAATAAAATCTATAAAAAAATCATTATAGTAAAATTATACAACTGTTAATTATTATTACATCTAAAAACCCTTATTTCTCTTTCTACCCTTGATTTCAATTTTGATTCTGTAAGACAAAAAGAATTAAAGGAAAAAGAGAGTGGAGTTGACAAAAATTTTGCATTAATTTTTAGTTAGCATATTTAAAATAACATGTTGACAGAAAATTACCCAAGTCGATAATAAACACTTAACTGAGGAAGGAAAGTACATATTTACATAGAATTATATTATTATTTTAGAAAGGCTTACAGGTATTGTTCAAAGAGAAATGGTATCCAACAAAAAGCAAACAAAAGAGGTAGTTTAAAAAATCCTATGAAAAAACTCTGGGATACCATCTGCAAAGTGGCAACAAAGGAAAACTTTTTCTTACACATTAACCAATAAAGAGGTAAGCCATTCTTTTCTGGCTTGTCACCTTGCCCATAAAAGATTATGTAATTTCTTCATACAAAAACCTCCTACAGTAACTAGTAAACATTTGAAAAACTCCATTAGGCTCTAAAAGCTACTAAAATTTTAATTTTTTTTCATAAGAAAAATAATCATTGGGTGTCTGGGTGGCTCAGTTGGTTAGGCGACTGCCTTTAGCTCCCATCATGATCCTGGAGTCCTGGGATCGAGTCCCGCATCGGGCTCCCAGCTCCATGGGGAGGCAGCTTCTCCGTCTAACCTTCTCCCCTCTCAAGCTATCTCTCACTCTGTCTCTCTCTCAAATAAATAAACAAACCAATAAATAAACTTTTTAAAAAAGGAAGATAATCTTCTCCCACTATATTTGGTAAAACTTGAATTCTGGATCCATTTGGTACTATAGCTCTTGACTTCTACACTGTGGTATGATTTGATACACACACGCTTATTTTACAGACTAGTATATCAGTAATGATACACCCCAATTTTTAAGCAGCAAAGGGCTAATGGGCAGTAACTGACAGGTGCTGATCATTTTGACTGATCCTAAACAGATGCCAGACCACAAGATTTGATCTATCATTATACTTTGGAATACCCACATATACACTGAACTTTTTTTTTTAACTTTCTATTGGGTTTTTAAGCCACAATAATTTCCACTTATAATGTGATTTAGAAGGATGGTATACATTTGACTGCCATGTATTTTATTTCTCTAGCAAAACAGTGCGTCTATGGTACTTTTAAAAATTACCCCCACACTTCATCTTTCTACACATTTAACAATGAAATATAGCAGCACTCTTTGTTGAATACTTAAATTTCTCTCTCTTGCCCCCAATGCTACTTTAGTCAAAGTGCTCTATAGTACATGAAAAATATCAAGCAGTAATTGCTTCCATTGCTGATGGTATTTGAGTTAGTTCTGATCAAATGTAGGTGTAACTTGTTTCATCCAAATGCAAATCTTCATGAAAATGTATGTGATCAATTTTTTAAGGCAAGTATATTTTTCCATTCTACACATTATTTTAGAAAAAAAGATATACCAAGATGTTTTTGCCTTATGCCATAATAAATTATGTGTTACATTTCAGGTGATCTGTTTTAATTACATTTTTTTTTATTTTACGTTTTTCAGTGTTCCAAGAATCATTGTTTGTGCACCACACACAGTGCTCCATGCAATACATGCCCTTCTTAATTCCCACCACCAGGCTCACCCAAACCCTCCACCCTCCTCTCCTCCAAAACCCTCAGCTTGTTTCTCAGAGTCCACTGTCTCTCATGGCTCATCTCCCCCTCCGATTTCCCCCATGTTACTAAACATACTGCATGCACAGGACAGTTCCAACAAAGAATTATCCAGCCCTTGGGGCATCTGGGTGGCTTGGTAGGTTAAACGGCTACCTTCTGCTCAGGTCATGACCCCAGGGTTCTGGGATGGAGCCCCACACTAGCTCTACAGCTGGGCAACTGAGGACCACCTTGATTTAGCACCTGCTCGGCAGTCCCCCCGCTCATGCTCTCTCCCGCTCTCTGTGTCAAAAATAAATAAATAAGATATAAATAAATAAATAAAATTTTCCAGCCCAAATGTCAATAGAGCCAAGGGTGAGAAACCCTAATTGAAATCAGTATCTAAACAAGGTTCTAATATGAACAGTATTAATGCAAAGTGATTTTTCAGATTAGTAAGCAGTAAGATTCAGAAAATAATAATTATATTATTATTATTATTATTATTAATGGCACAGATGTCGGGAGTATTTACCATGAACCAGGTGCTTGCTTTATTAACTAGCTTACTCAGCATTAATCAGAGTCCTATAATTTGGGCACTACTACTTCTATCACTATCCTATGGATGAACAAATGAGACTTAAATTTAATTAATTATCTTGCTCAATGCTGCCCAGCTTCCAAGAGGCTGATCCAGGATTTCAACCACAGTGTGCTAACTCCAGGTCACAGACTCTTGACTACATCACTATATTATCTTCACGGTGATCAGAGAACCTGCTTTCTGATATAGATTTTTAAAAATTGTATTTAATAAGATCTATAAAATTCCCTGATGTATTACTCTTTACTGCAAAATTTCATTCTTGAAGACCAATAATAAAAGTTCAAGCACACAGCAGATGTCACTAAATCATTATTTATTAATTTATTGAGATTCTCATTTCAGCTTTAGCAAATGTACTCAATATGTCTAGAAAAATGAAAAATGCAACTAAATGAAACATATCACACTAACAAGAAAATGAGAACAGAAAGCACTTAGCCTTGGTATAATATTACAAGTATAAAAGCAAGTTAGAGTAAGAGATTCACTGAATCATCAGGACGCCTCGTACTTTCAAGTACAGCAGAGATAAGTTATATGCTACCAAAAATTCACTCAGGGAAAATACAAACTTAATAGCTAGAAAGTATGGTGTATTAATTTGTTACAACTGCCATAACAAAATACAATAAACTGGGTGGCTTAAGTAACAGTAAAGTATTTCTTACAGTTCTGGAGGCTAGAGGTCCAAGCACAAGGTGTGGACAGATCTGGCTTTTCCTGAGACCCCTCTCCTTGGTTTGCCCATGGCTGCCTTCTCCCTGTGTCCTCAGATGGCCCTTCATGTTTGTAACCCTGGTGTCTCTTCCTCTTCTTGTAAGGACACCAGTCATACTGGAGTATGGCCCCACCTTTGTGGCTTTATTTTAAATTAATCATCCCTTTAAAGACTGTATTTGCAAATACTGTATATTCTGAGGGATCAGGGATTAAGACTACAACATTAACATTTGAAAGTACTTAATTCCACCAAACATATGGCATGGACAGTTCCTAAGAAGACATGGGTTTAACCTGTCAAGAACTTCTCCATGGAGGATTACTTTTAATAGTTTTTTAGATTTTTTTTAAATCTATAAAATAGTTATGAGAATAAATAGAATGGTGTCAGTCCAAGACAGCACCACAGCTGCTAAATGTAAAGACAAACACCCTGACAGACCCAACTTGAAATCTGCTGTGTCTACAAGCGAAGGTAAGTGCTTGGCAATCACCATCTCCATTCGCAGTCCTTCAATATTTTTCCATTTACAAGACAGACAAGCAAACATACAAACAAACCAGTAAGTAACTTTGGTGGCCAGAATGCATGTCAGTCAAAGCGTACAGATCGTTGTCTTTATCGGTGAGAGAAAGAGATAAATGCAATCTACAGTTCCCTTGCTTTCACGTAGGTTTCTTTTCTGTCCGTTATTGCTTTTTTGCTGTCTTTGGTTTTAAAGTCACAGTAACATCAGAAAGGCTACCTTGAAGTTAAGGAGGAGGCTGTTTTCACTACAATTTAAAGCCTGCTTCTCTCTGCCTGCCAAGAAAGCAAATCATAACTGCAGAAAATGTTTTTCTCCCCTCCACTCGTGAAGCAACACAACTTGCCTTCAGAGCTGTCTGCCTACTCAGCAGGTCAGCAAAAACAAAGAGAAAAAGATGAGAGTCAAGCAGAACAGAAGGAAAAGACCAAATGGACTGAAACAGGGGTCACAGAGGAATAATTTCTTGGAAAACACGGCTAAGCGGAAGAAAGATAAGAAGCAATATGGTAACAACAAAAAACATTTGTTAAGTGTAAGCAAATCACTAATACAACTATTAATCATTCGAACATAAATTTCCATTTCACTAATTTTTAGTCTCCTATATCATGGCTATTATGTTCTGCCCTCCTATCCCTTCTAACCACAGCAACAAACACTCATGTGGGTCTGACTATAATAATGTCTCCCCATTCAACCTCTACCTGATTAGTGGTACTTAAACAGCTGTCATGTGATGTCATTCCCCTTTTCTAAAAGACCTTTCAATTAAAAGGCACATCAGCTCTTAATTATTCTATTGCTTCCCTCCATAACCAAACCATAGGATTTCACCCTACAGTTCCATGATCCATCCTTACTGCTTCCCTCCAAACCAAAGGGTTTCACCCTACAGTTCCATGATCCATCCTTATTACACATTACTCCAGCACACACTGAGTTTAATAATATCTGTCTCCTCATTATTCTAAGAAGAGGTCACCAGTCAGGCCAGAATGTCTTCTTTTCTCCCCAGTACTGATCATAGACACTTCATTTTCTGAGGCTCAGCTAATATCCAGTCTGTTCCAAGTGATGGCTTCCAAATGGAAGCTAGACCTGATATCCATCTACCCTCTGGATATCTTACCCTGTTATCTCCCCCAGTTATCTCGCATTAACCCTAACTAGCACTGAATTCATTATCTCCTCCCAAAAAGCTGTTCCAGCCCCAGAGTTCCCTTAAATACTCGGCCAAGACAGGCCTGAGAATCATCCTTCATTCCCCTTCCTCTTCACCCACCTCCCCATCTAATCATTTACTAGAACTGTACAGAACTGACCTCTTAGAAGCCTCTAACATCTCGTCAAACTTCTATTTTTTACCCTGTATTCATCATCTCCCACCTAGCCTACTGCATAGGGTCCTAACTTATCTTTCTTGTCACTCTAAATTTTTCAATGAACCAAACTCTAGCTCTACAGCTGGGCAACTGAGGCCCACCTTGATTTAGCACCTGGACTGGTGGTCAGCCTCTATCCCTCTGAAATCCCCAAGCCAGTAATATCACGATATCACACAACTGATGATGAGTATCTCTGAGCCTCTGCATAAGGCAGCTCTCTTTCTGAAATGTCCTTTCTTCCATTTCCCTTCAGATAAATCCTGATACAGACTTTAATGCAGTTCAAATTCACCTATTTGATGAAGTCTCCCTGGTTTCACCAGGCAGACTTGGTCACATCTACCTCACAATTCTAGAGTATTTTCTACAAACTCTGTTTTGACACTGATAATGTTATAATATAGCCATCACACATTTTTCTTGCAAGTAGCCTATGAACAGTTCGGTTTGGGTCATGCATTTTTTAATTTATGCATTCCCAGAAAATACCAGGGTAATTATTCCACATTTTAAGTAGATGCATGATAAGTGATTGCACACACAAGTATTAACTATCTACTACATGTAGAGTAACATATTAAAAACATTTAAAAAAATAAGTCACACAATATTTTTATAGATGCAAGTACAAATTTTGATTTTTTTTTAAGATTTTATTTATATATTTGAGAGAGAGATAGAGAGAACGAGAAGGGAGGGGTCAAAGGGAGAAGCAGACTCCCAGCCGAGCAGGGAGCCTGATGTGGGACTCGATCCAGGGTCTCCAGGATCATGACATCTGAGCCAAAGGCAGCTGCTTAACCAACTGAGCCACCCAGGTGCCCCTTGACATTTTACTTAAAAACCTAAAGCATTACTTAACTTCTGAGCCTTAATAAGATGGTCAGCCTTCGTATCTTATGATTTATATGAAAAAGAAGTAGAAGTGGAGTGTCTGGGTGGCTCAGCTGGTTGAGTGTCTGACTTGATTTCAGCTCATGTCATGATCTCAGGGTTGTGAGATCGAGCCCTGTGCCAGGCTCTGCACTCAGAGGGGAGTCTGCTTGATGATTCCCTCTCTCTCCCTAGGCCATACTCATGCTCTCTCTCTCTAAAATGAGCAAATAAATCTTAGAAAAAATAAGTGGAAATATGTTAGTAACAATATAAAAATAATATTTTAAGTAAAATCAATGGGTTACTACATGTTCTAGGATTTCACTTTGTGAATTAAAATTAAAATTCTAATTCTAACACAAAGTGAAATCCTAGAACACAAGAAAATATATTACCATTATATGAGATGGGAAATTGATACTCAGCAAAATAATGTCCATTGTATTAGTGAATAACAAGTTTGTAATCAATTCAACTGAAAGAATTTTTTTTTCTTTTTTGCTATTTTCAAAGCCTTTGACAGAGTCTTTGAATATGTTTTATCAAAAATTATTACTGGAGTGCCTGGGTGGCTCAGTTGGTTAGGCATTCGACTCTTGATTTCAGCTCAGGTTGTGATCTCAGAGTCACAGGATCAAGATCCATGTTGGGCTCTGTGCTCAGCACAGAATCTTCTTGTTCCTCTCCTTCTGCCCTTCCCCTGCTTTTTCCCTCTCCCTCTGCCTCTCCCCCTGCTTGCTCCCTCTCCCTCAATTAATCAACCAAATAAATAAACAAGTAAATAAATTCTATAAAAATATTACTTATCCTTAATATTATTTGAGAATGAAAATGTAGAATGTTAGGAAACAATTCAATAAAACAAGTAAGATACTTTGAAAATAGAAAAAAGTATCATTTAAGGCAATATTTTTAAGAGGTATCAACTTACATTGCACTTGAAAATCATCCAAATACTTGTACAAGAATGATTAGGCAGTTTCTCTAGAATATTAACTAGATGTTGAATAATTTTTCCCTTTTTAAGTCAGAGTCCAATATCTACTTCACTAAAATTATTTTATCAAGGTAGCTTTCCATTACAGACTTAGTTTTTATACTCTTGAACTCAGTCTTTTCATAAAATCAGTTTGTATGTTAACTTCATAAATTTTATTAATTCTTACTTCTATGACTTAGACTTTGTGCCTTTATTAACATCTTTCCCATTCTCTCCATTTACTTATTAATATACATCTATTTCTGTTTTCAAAATTTAATTAAAATATGATCCCCTATAGAGCCCTATATCTTTAACCAAGCCCAGATCTTGCTCATCACTTCTCTTTTAAACTATGTGTCAGCCATATATTTGCTTTGATACTTTTCACATATATAAATTTTAATTCTCAGCTGATTTTTTGAAAATAGGACTAGACTTTCTATTTCCTTTATGCAAAGCAGGCATTCAAGAAATATTTTTACTTAATTATTCATGTATTTATAATTCTCGATTCTCTATTATTCACATCTGACACATGGTTTTCAATTCAGTTTGCTCCAGCTGGACAGACAGCTTTTTATTTTCTTAACAACCTGTATTCCTGTCACTGTTGACAACTATTTCCTAGATACCTTACTTGTGTGTGTGTAACATTTCACATCTTTACAGTAGAAGTGTGAGAAGATACTTAGGAAAGGCTGGTATTTCAGGATAGTACAGTAATATCCCAGGACAAAGGCACTGTGTCACTGACTCTTTTTTGTCTTCTCCTTTTGCTCACACTATTCCCTCTAGATTCAATTTGTTTTCTAATGTCAACAATCAACACAGAGCATAACTCAATGCTGTACAAGTTCTGAGGTCAGTATCTCAGTCACATGTCTCCCACAGTCCCAAGTACTCCCCACACAGTCCCCCTTCATTTACCCACAGAGCCTGGCTGCCACCGTCATGGCGCCTTTGCACATCTTAGTGCCACTGATTTTGCACAATTAACTCAAGTCATTCAGATATTAACCCAAATGCAGCATCCTCAAAGATTTATGAACTTTCGTATCAGGTTAAATATTTCGTTAGACAGACACACTTCACCCTAGACTGTTCCTTCATAGTACTTACAACTGTTTGTAATTACATAATTGGTTGATGTCTGTCTCTCTGCCCAACTAAGATTAAGCATTCACAGGAGCAAGTGCTATGCCTCTGGAACACAGTAGACACAAAATAAACATCTATGAAATGAATAAAGTCTTCTTATCAGTACTGCCACGGCCCAAGAATTTTTAAATATCCTTTCACTCATGTATTTAATAAATATTCAATAAAAGCCTTATACATATGAGGCATAATTCTAAGAGGTGAGGGAAAGAAGTGAATAAAGGGGGTGACATCACCAAGACAGTGGCATAGGTCAATCCTGATGCTGTGCCCCCTCAAAGAAAGAACTTGCATCTATTCAAGAACAAGACACCACTGAGGGAATCCCAGAATGTGGGGTTGAAACTGAAGCATCCCTGTACACCCGAGAGACCGGGACAGACTGCTTTAAAAGGGTGAGAGAAGGGACTACACACTGACCGCATTGTCCCTCCCTCAGGCTAGCACAGCACCACAAGTAGAGTTTAGCCTCTGGTTCCTACAGATAACCCAAAAAGGACAGCCAACCTCCTCCAGAATGTGGGTCACTTTGTGGAATGTCCCACACTGATCTTGCACCATGAGGATCTTGCAGGGTAATCTGTGGAGCTCAGCACTGGGAATCTGACTGTGATGGAGGATGAGAGAAGGACTTGCAACAAACAGCACATGGACCTTGGCAAACCAAGTTCATACCTGCAATGCCCAACCAGGAGATTTGCTCACCTGCAGTACCAGGTTGAGATGCACTCTGAGCTGGGGATTTGGAGGGATGCAGATCTAGAGGATCCTCACAGGATGAGTTTTGCCTGACTTAAAGCCCAGTTTGCCCAGGCTCAGGCAAGGTGCTAAATTACAGCCCCTTAGAGAGGGGAGAGAGTCTTCTCATCTCATGTGAACCAAAAGACTGGCAAGAAGCTATGCTACCCAGTGGTGTTCAAGCTGAGAGGTGGCAGGCAGAGCTGATCACCTGCACAGCAAAACTAATACCCAGCATGAGGGCTTGTCATGACATGCACAGTCAGGCATATTAATTCATGCTAAGGCCGAGAGTACCTCTCAGGCCCTCCTGAACAGAGAGCCCATTTGGGAAACTGAGAGTAGCATGCAGCAGCCCCTCCCTTTCCCACAGAAGCAAGGGGGCTGGGACATAAGTTACAATCTGCTGTGGCTTCCAGCCCCATCTGACCAGAAGGAAGGGTGAAAACACCAAAGCAGTGTTGCCCATTAGCACTTTAGCAGAGACAAGGACAGGCAGAGCCAACAGTTTGCAGGACAAAGCCAGTGGTCCTCTTAGGCCAGTGAACTTAGGGTGCGGGTCAGTTTGAGTTAAGACAACAAAGCTTCATTGGCTTTAGAGCTGCTTCCCCCACTGCAACCAGGCAGACAATCTAATTTGTGGTCCCACTTATTGCTGAGTATAGCCTTCATTCATTTTCTTTTTTTTTTTAAACTAAGTTCATGCAGCCAACATACAGTACATCATTCATTTTTTTATGTAGGGTTCGATTAGTTGCATATAACACCAAGTGTTCACCACAAGTGCCCTCCTTAATGCTCATCACCCAGTTACCCCATCCCCCCACCCACCTCCCTTCTGCAAGCTTCAATTCTAACCAAAGATCCTAACCAGAGCACACAGCAAACTGGGAAGCCCATTCATCAGCCCTAGTGACTGTGGCACTTGAACAGAGAGCACAGCCTCTGGCTTCCCTCATGTGCCGAGCAAACTCAGCGTCTCACCCGACCAAAGAATTCAGTGTACACTCAGCCTGATTCAAGCCTGGAAACAATAAGCCATACAGACTGTGGGCTCTGGCCTGCTGACCTCCTAGTGCAGGAACACTAATCCATACTAATCCATACCTGAAATACAGTAGCGGACTAGTCCCAGGCATTTAGTGAGCCTGACCACAGAACTCAGAATTCCTATCAAGATTCCAATAGTGGGTTTTTTTTTTAAGATTTTATTTATTTATTTGACAGAGAGAGAGAGATCACAAGTAGGCAGAGAGGCAGGCAGAGAGAGAGGGGGAAGCAGGCTCCCCGCTTAGCAGAGAGCCCAACGTGGGGCTAGATCCCAGGACCCTGAGATCATGACCTGAGCCAAATGCAGAGGCTTAACCCACCACCCAGGTGCCCCCCAATAGTAGTTTTTATAAAAGTAGGAAAAAACCTAAAATTTATGTAGAACTACAAAAGTCAAGTAGCCAAAGGAATTCTGAGAAAGAATAACAAAGTAAGAGGTATTATACTTCCTGATTTCAAGCTATACTATAAAGCTATCATCATCAAAATGGTATGGTACTGGCATAAAAAAATGACAAAAAGGCCAACAGAACAGAATCAAGGGCCCAAGCAACAAATATATAACAAGGGTGCCAAGGATACCCAACAGAGAAAAGACAGTCTCTTCAGTAAATGGTGCTCAGATAAACTGGATATTCACATATAAAAAAATAAAACTCGGCCCATACTGTACATCATTCACAAAGGTTAACTCCAAATGGATTGAAGACTTAACTGTAAAACCTGAAATTATAAAACTCCTAGAAGAAAACAGGAATAGAGCTCCTTGGCATGTGTCTTAGTAAGGATTTCTGGATATAACATCTAAAGCACAAGAAACAAGATCATTATTAAACAAAATTTATATTCAGTTATAAAAAGAAAACAAGTGTGTCCTGCCATTTGTGACAACATGGATAAAACCAGAAGGCATTATGCTAAGTGAAATAAGTCAAACAGAGAAAGACAAATGTTGTATGTTTTCTAAGTTAAATGTAAATCTAAAAAACAAAGCAAATGAAACAAAACCTCATAGGAAAAGAGATGAGACTTGTTGTTAGATGCAGAGGCAGAGGAGGGTAGCCAGAGAGGGAAATGGAGGAAGGTGGTCAAAAGATACAAACTTGCCATTATAAGATAAATAAAAATAAGGAGTATAATGTACAACTCTGTAACTATAGCTAACAGTGCTGTATAATATATAAGAAAATTATTAAGATAGTATATCCAAAGAGTTCAAGGAGATTGGTAATCATTTCACAATAAATGTAATTCAAACCATGATATATGTCAATTATTTCTTAATAAAATCAGAACAAAAGAAAGTAAATAAAATGGTATCTGCTGCTATGGGTCTAACATTACATTTGAGGAGAACAGAAAACAAATTATGATAAAGCTATCTCTATTAACAGGTTTGATATTGATAGATTGGTAGATTGATCTATTGAGAGACTGATAGACAAATAAATAGATATAGACAGATAATAAGGAAGATTTATAGAGTATTGTGCACTTCAAAAATGATTATGATATTGCCTGGGAGACTGCTTTAGACTGGGCAGTCAAGGGTCACCTTTCTGAGGAGGTGACATTTAAGGACTAAGAAATAAGACTCAAATGATATTATCATAACATATTACCCTGTAGTAAGAGTTTGCTAGTTTGTCTATTCCACTGGTCACAAGATCTTTCTTTGAAAGCAGGGATTAAATTCTCAGTACTTAGAATCATGAGCAGCACATAACAGATACTCAGTACATATTTCTAAGGTGGCTGGGAAAAAAACAAAACTGTGATTAATAAGGCAAATTTCATCATTTCCAGTGTATGTGCAAGGTAACAGATCCAACGAAGTCAAATGATAATGGACATTCAAAGAAGCCAAGTTCAACTTGAGTTCCTCCAATGCTCTTCCCACCCATCAAAATCCTGATCTTGTTCTCCTTTAGAGAGCTATGATATACAGCCAGTAAGTTTGCTACATCAAGTCACAGAGTGGATATATTTAGAGTGGGTAAGTTACAGTCATTGTATAGAAAGAAGATCATGTATTATGATTTTTATAACTCAATTATAAAACATCCCAGTTTTAATTATTAGGGATAAAAATACAAAATAAATTTACCAAACACCTGGTTTATACAATGCCATGGGAAGAAACAAATGTTATTAATCATACTGTTTATTGTCAGGAGGTTTACAAACTAGTCAGAAATACAGATATGAGAAAAACTCACTCTAAACCACACTATACGGCATGAAACTTGATGAAAACACAGAGGAGGCAGCATCCAGATATTTTAAGGACTGTTCAAGGTACAGAACAGAAGAAAATACACAGGTCTTTTCCCTAGAGTCTTAAAGAAGCTTACAATCCAAGGGAAAAATTCATCAATATGCTATTTAACTCAAAGAATTAGGTGTTTCTTGTTAAACTGGCAAAATAGTTTCATTCCTCCAATTTTCTCTCTTTTTCTTTTTGTTTCTTAGAAATCAGGGGAAAAAAACTAGCAGCTGATTTTTGGCTGACTCAAATCATGGTGACTTAATATAAAGTCTTAAACACAGCCGTGGGATGCGGAAAACATCATACCTTAGCCAACCTTTTGGTTGGTTTTAAAGACTATACAGAAACAAAAAGAAAAATGCAGTAAAATCTATATTTGAATTAGATATGCATTATAAACCTCATCTCCTATATCATGATTATTTTAAAGGACATTAGCAGTTTCCCATATCAATAGTAACTAAATACAAATCACATTATATATCCTAAGAGAAAAATTCTATAATATCTGTATAAATTCTTATGTCTGTTTAAAAATATAGACTCTCAATAAGATAAACCTAGCTGAAGGAATTCTGAATTTTTCATTTGTCAATATATTTTGTGATCATCTTAATGATTTATATAAATTAATTCATGGACCTCTTCTCTTGTGTGTAAATTTAATATGGTGTTTACATTGGTTTTGATCAATTCTGTCATAGTATTTGCCCAGAAAGAACACACAGCACATTTTCTAAAGATAAAAAATACAATTGAGGGCAATGAAAATTCTGCATTTCCTATCAAAAGACTCTCTCTTTAAAATGTATGTGTAACATACTTAATTTATATATTTTAGATATTTATAAATATGCAAATATAAATATAATATTCAAAATTTACAAATATACATATATATAAATATATTATTCAGGCTTCAGAACAAGAGCTGAATGCTAAAAACTAGTAATGTACTTATTGCAAAAAACAAGCAAAATACCACAGTCTAAAAAATGTCCAGAAGGTTTCCCACTTAAAATAGTGTGAGTAATTTCTACAATAAAATACATTCAGTCATGGAAGAAGCCACATTTTATAAACCACTTCACAGGCCCTGAAATCTATAAAATAAAGATTTTTATCAAAGAACAAGATAACCACTGGATTTATAATACCAATCCATCTGAAATGTGTAGTTTAGCTTGTAATCATGTCTTACTCATGATAAACAGTCAAACCAAATGAACACAATCCCATGCCTTAGCTGCAGTCCCAAGCTTCTTACATGTTTGCTATTTTTCTACTGATGAAGCTTTATAGCAGTACTTTCTATGTATACAGTTTAAAGAGATGTATACTTTCTATGTATACAGTTTAAAGAGAACAGATGTTCTCTTTAAAACTGCCACATGGTATTACCCAGAGGATGAGAATGTCTTATGAATAACAATTTTTAGATTTGAGACTGAAAGCAGAAGGAGAAAATATTGATACACTGACTTAAAATAAAAGTATTTTGCTTTCTCCTATAACTTATTGATGAAATCATTTTTTTCTCCAGCGGGGTAATAACGAGCACCTACCATAAGAGTAAAGGATTTCCAATTAACCATTTTGATGCATAAAAAGTCAGAAAGAATATTCTTCTTCAGTAAGTGATCATCAAAGAAATCTTACAATGACTTGTAAATTATTACCACCCCTCTGTGTCAGGCATCATTCAAAGAAATTTAAAGGTATTACTGCTTTAAAGCTCGTAACAGCTCCAAGAAGCAGTTATCATTATTAGCTTACTTTACATGTGATAGTAAAACACAGAAGTCGACAATCTGCCCAACATTGTGCAGCTAACTTGTGGTGGAGCAAAAATTTGAGCGAAGATAGTATGATTTCAGAGTCTAAACATTTATCCATTAGTTTATAACCTCCCAATAAAAACATCAACAGTGTATCTCATTCTATGCACCACAATGCCAATGCCCAAGAGGCATTAGAAAGATACCTTAAAGTTGAAATTTTTGGGTTTAGGCTTTAAAGGACTCCAAAATGACCTTATTTTAGTTGTGCATATTCTGGATTTTCACCCCTGCCATCCAAAATACAAATGTGTGTGTTTGTGCGCACATGTCTTTCTTCTTCTGCATTGGATGGTGATTCAACTGAAATAACTAGGTATCTACTTACAAGTGTCTGAAAAACACTTAACTGACATTTGAATGAATGAACAAATACATGATGTATACATAAATGAACAAATAATGAACAAAAACATGAATGGGTTAACAGTAAATATGTTATTCAGTAAAATGATCTCAAAAATCATACTCCACGCACATGAAAGGCCAGAAATAGGCTATGGATAGCAGTGAATAATTACACCTGAAATCTGTAGAGTGCTTAAAAGTTTAAGAATTACCTTCACACATACCACTTAATTTTCAAAATCCCATAAGGACTCCATTGCTATCTGCACTTTATACATAAGGAACTAAATTTCATAAGAAGCCCAACTAATGCAATATATTGAGGAAGTAGCAGAATCACCACTGAAAGACATGTTTTCTGACTCATTTTCCATTCTGTACACTCCACAAAAAGAACAAGTTACACCTTAATTCATTCTCCTCTTTTTTTTTAAGATTTTATTTTATTTTATTTTATTTTATTTTACAGAAAGAGAGAGAGAGCACAAGCAGGGGGAATGGCATAGGGAGAGGTAGAAGCAGACTCACCAATGAGCAGGGAGCACATCTCAGGAGTGCATCCCAGGAACTTGGGATCATGACCTGAGCCGAAGGCAAACGCTTAACCCACTAAGCCATCCAGGTGTCCCTACTCATAGCCCATCTTGAAGACTGATGTGGTGCATTGTATCACCTTAAATTCCTCAAGAAAATAACTTATATACATTTTTTAAAGATTTTATTTATTTATTTGTCAGAGAGAGAGAGAGCGAGCACAGGCAGATAGAGTGGCAGGCAGAGAGAGAAGCAGGCTCCCTGCCGAGCAAGGAGCCCGATGTGGGACTCGATTCCAGGACGCTGGGATCATGACCTGAGCCGAAGGTAGCCGCTTAACCAACTGAGCCACCCAGGCATCCCTTATATACATTTTTTAAATTCTGTTTCTAAGCACACAAGTATCTCTGTTTCTTAAGCAGATACAGAAACTCCGCTTTCTAGAGCAGTGGTTTCCAAACTTCCCTGCCCATCAGGGTCCTCCAGGGGGTCAGGGTTTTGTTTGTTTGTTTGTTTGTTTGTTTGTTTGTTTTGGTTCCCTTAATCCTAATATCTACTCTACCCACAATACATTTTAAATCAGAAGTCCCGAGGCTAGATCCAAGGGATCAGTACTTTTTATTTTATTTTATTTTAAGATCTTATTTATTTATTTGACAGACAGAGATCACACGTAGGCAAGAGAGGCAGGCGGAGAGAGGGGAGGAAACAGGCTCCCTGCTGAGCAGAGAGCCCGATGTGGAGCTCGATGTGGAGCTCGATCCCAGGACTCTGGGATCATGACCTGAGCCGAAAGCAGAGGTTTTAACCCACTGAGCCACCCAGGCGCCCCTGGATCAGTACTTTTTAAAAAAACTCCACAACTGTTTCCATGTCCGGCCAAGTTTGCGGACCATCCTCAGACTTCCCGTAGGTCCCTG
This sequence comes from Mellivora capensis, assembly GCA_004024625.1. Taxonomy (NCBI): domain Eukaryota; kingdom Metazoa; phylum Chordata; class Mammalia; order Carnivora; family Mustelidae; genus Mellivora; species Mellivora capensis. Next base: position 3,294 of record PISX010013560.1, on the reverse strand, counting down.
CAGTATTCTTTTCAGCCCCTCACTGGAACAGACGGCAGCTTTCCTTTGTCCACAGAGGTCAAGCAACAACACATGATGGTGTAAAGGAAAGTGAAAAAAGTCGTTTTAGTTAAAAGAAGAAAGTGTGTGAAAAAAGTGTGGATTATATACACATAAACACACATTCACACCCATATGCCACCCATGGGCCCCTAAGAACAGTTTCTTCCCATTACTTGTGTGCATCAAATGAACTAATGCTAAGTCAAGGCTGATTTACACTTTAGGAATTGAGTCTGAGATGTATAAACTGCTTTGTGGTAAAACAATTATTCTCCCAGAAGATTTTGTTTGCCATCATTGTATAAATTTTGCATAAGTTAAATAGCATTTGCTATGATGGTATCTGCAATTCAGAATCTGTGGCTCCCATACAAGACAATTAGAATATATCAGGTATATCAAGGGATCAATTTTGCAATTTTTAGGTATATATAAATTTAAACAAAGGGCTATAATATGAAATATTCTCACTTTATGACTAAAGAAGGCCTCTAAGGAAGTCACGTTGTGATAGCAGTATTTCTTAAATTGTACACTAATAGCCAGCAGACTGTATCAATAAATGGCACAAAAATTTCAATTTGTCTTAATAAATAATTCTTCAGAATAGATAAATTTATATATATTGAGGAGAAATAACCAAAGAGCTCTTATTATGAATAAGTTAAAAACATAAAAACAAAAAAAACATAAAAAAATTAGAAAGTCAGGTTTAACATGATAATCTGTTTTTTGAGTGTTGAGTTTGAGGAGCTCTTTATAGATCTTGGGTATCAGCCCTTTGCCTGTAGTGTCATTTGCGAATATCCTCTCCCATGAACAGACACTTCTCGAAAGAAGACATACAAATGGCTAACAGACACATGAAAAATGTTCACCATCATAAGTCATCAGGGAGATTCAAATCAATAACCACACTAAGATACCACCTTACCAGTCAGAATGGTCAAAATTAACAAGACAGTAAACAAAATGTGTTGGAGAGGATGTAGAGAAAGGGGAACCCTCTTACACTGTTGGTGGGAATGCAAGTTGGTGCAGCCACTTTGGGAAACAGTGTGGAGATTCCTCAAAAAATTAAAAATAGAGCTTCCCTATGACCCTGCAACTGCAATACTGGGTATTTACCCCAAAGATAGAGATGTAGTGAAAAGAAGGGTCATATGTACCCCAATGTTCATAGCAGCAATGGCCACAGTTGCCAAACTGTGGAAAGAGCCAAGATCCCCTTCAATGGACAAATAGTTAAAGAAGATGTGGTCCATATATACAATGGGATTTTATGCCTCCAACAGAAAGGATGAATACCCAATTTTATATCAACATGGACAGAACTGGAGGAGACTATGCTGAGTGAAATAAGTCAAGCAGAGAGAGTCAATTATCATATGGTTTCACTTACTTGTGGAGCATAAAGAATAACATGAAGGACACTAGAAGAAGGAAAGGAAAAGTGAATTGGAGGAAATCAGAGGGGGAGATGAACCATGAGAAACTATGGACTCTGAGAAACAAACAGGGTTTTGGAGGGGTGGGGGGTTGGAGGGGTTAGGTGAGCCTGGTGGTGGGTATTAAGCAGGGCACGTATTGCATGGAGCACTGGGTATGGGCCACAAACAATGAATCTTGGAACACTGAAAAAATAAAATTAAACTAAAGGAAATTTAAAAATAAAAATAAACAAATTTTTTAAAAAGTCAGGTTTATAAATCTGCCAAGAGTGAAGACTTACTAGGTATCTTCGATATTAGGCATGGAATGAGATCTTCACCTCAAAGAGGATTATTTGTTTTTCATTTTTCCCCTCCCCAAATGTGACTAAGAGTTCAACGACCATATCGGTAATATAATAATGCTAAAATCCCAAACAAGTTCAATATATATATATTCTAGATTTTGCTAAGACATGAACAGACACTTCTCCAATGAAGACATACAAATGGCTAACAGACACATGAAAAAATGTTCATCATCACTAGCCGTCAGGGAGATTCAAATTAAAACCACATTGAGTTACTACCTCACACCAGTTAGAATGGCCAAAATTAGCAAGACAGGAAACTACGTGTGTTGGGAATGCAAGTTGGTGCAGCCACTTTGGAGAACAGTGTGGAGATTCCTCAAGAAATTAAAAATAGAGTTTCCCTATTACCCTGCAATTGCACTACTGGGTATTTACCCCAAAGATACAGATGTGGTGAAAAGAAGGGCTATGTGTACCCCAATGGTTATAGCAGCAATGGCCACGGTCGCCAAACTGTGGAAAGAACCAAGATGCCCTTCAACGGACGAATAGATAAAGAAGATGTGGTCCATATACACTATGGAGTATTATGCCTCCATCAGAAAGGATGAATACCCAACTTTTGTAGCAACATGGATGGGACTGGAAGAGATTATGCTGAGTGAAATAAGTCAAGCAGGGAGAGTCAATTATCATATGGTTTCACTTATTTGCAGAGCATAACAAATAACACGGAGGACATGGGGAGATGGAGAGGAGAAGGGAGTTGAGGGAAATTGGAAGGGGAGGTGAACCATGAGAGACTATGGACTCTGAAAAACAACCTGAGGGGTTTTGAAGGGGCGGGGGGTGGGAGGTTAGGGGAGCCTGGTGGTGGGTTTTATGGAGGACACATATTACATGGAGCACTGGGTGTGGTGCAAAAACAATGAATACTGTTATGCTGAAAAGAAATAAAAATAAATAAATGAATTTTAAAAAATAAAAAATAAATAAAAATATCTTAGAAAAATGGTTTTATTATATTCAGCTCTGATGTGTTCTCTTTGCAGATTCATTTATCCAACAAATTATCCAACAAATATTATCAGATATACTATGTCCCAATCATTGCTCTAGGCATTAATAAATAAATAGTGATCAAAGCATGTCTGTCTTCACGGATCTAACACACTATTTAAACTTAAACCTCAATTAATAGTTTAAACCACTCTAATTTGAGAGTTTTCTACTTGAAATAAATTATTGTTTAATAATAGCATGCTAGACATCTGTTAATTTTCTTACTACTCATAGGGTGCCTGGCTGGCTCAATCAGTTAAGTGTCAGACTTGGTTTCTGCTCAGGTCGTGATCTAGGGAGTGAGATGGGCCCCACCTCTGGGCTCTATGCTCAGAGGGTAGTCACTTAAGATTCTCTCTCTTGGGGCACCTGGGTGGCTCAGTGGGTTAAAGCCTCTGCCTTCGGCTCAGGTCATGATCCCGGGGTCCTGGGATCGAGCCCCGCAT
>PISX010013559.1:18897-56337 GCA_004024625.1 Mellivora capensis | reverse complement strand
TATAACCACTTTGGAAAACAGTTTGGCGGTTTCTTAAAATATTAAACATAAACATATTCTATGAGCCAACCAGTCTTCTTAGTATTCACCCAAAAGAAAGGAAGCATATATTCTTACTAGAAAGATACTGGTAAACAAGGAGCTCACTCATAGTCTATTAGGGAAAAAAGTAAATAAGTAATTACTATAGTATGTGATAGTGCTTACAGTAAAAGAACAAATAGAAGAGGCATACTAGGGGCGCCTGGGTGGCTCAATGGGTTAAAGCCTCTGCCTTCAGCTCAGGTCATGATCTCAGGGTCCTGGGATGGAGCCCCGCATCGGGCTCTCTGCTCAGCAGGGAGACTACTTCCCCCTCTCTCTCTCTCTGCCTGCCTCTCTGCCTACTTGTGATCTCTCTCTCTGTCAAATAAATAAAATCTTTTTAAAAATAATAATAAATAAATAAATGAATAAATAAATAAATAAATAAATAAAAGAAGAGGCATACTAATTCAGATTTAGGTAGTCAGGGAAAACTTTCAAGAAAATAAGCTATAAATTGAATCTGAGTAGCCATTAGCCAAATTTCCACAATGTGAATATAATACTGTATGAAGACCAGAGTTAAGACAGTAGTAGCCTATTAGAGGAAATAAAAGAAGTTACAATGTCTTTTTTTTAAAGATTTATTTATTTAACTGAGAGCAAGAGAGCAAGTGAGCACGCGCCCATGCACACACATGGGAGAAAGGGCTGAGGGAGAGGGAAGAAAGAGAATCTCAAACAGATTCCCTGCTGAGCCCAGAACTGGGTATGGGGCTTAACCCCACAATCTTGAGATGTGTATCAAAATCAAGTGCCAGATCCCCAACCAACTGAGCCACACAAGCGCCCCAAAAGTTACAACATCTTAAGCATAATGAAAAGAAGCTGGAAATTTAAGCTAGGGGCAAATCATACAGGGTATTTAAGCTGTGTTAAGGATTTCTGGATCTCATCCTAATAGCAGTATAGAAGCACTGAATTAAAAGCAGGACAATGGCATAATAAAAACAATTCCTGAAGAGAAACACTAAAATTCTATATTGTAGTTATGGAACATGGATTATAGGAAGCAAGAGGGTGCGTAGTTAAAAGTAGTATGTAATTCTGGGAGTAGTTATGTAATTCTGGGCAACAGGGATTAAAAAAATAGAAACATTCACAAGAAATTCAGGAGACAGAATCAACATACTTAGTGTATAACCAATGTGGGAAGTGAGGGAGAAGTACAAGGATGCCCAATTTCTGACATGGGCCACTGTATTACTGTATTACTTGCCATTGTATGTAGGTCCACTGTCCACACTTCCTCCGTATCCTTTAGTCTCACAATTTGGGGGAGCCCAGCCATTTTCACAGTGACAATTCTTATTGCTATTACATACCTTCAAAATTAAAAAAAAAAAAAAAAACCACTTTGGTTAATTGTGAATATTGCTCTGCATCATAAACTCAAGAAAAGAAACCAAGAAAAAGCATTCAATTCATGCAAATCCACAGGCACTCTTTTTAAGAATGAAACATTTATCAGATATCTAAATTCCCCCATATCTAAAAATCTTGGAAAGTCTCACCTAAGCCTCATTCCCTCATTGGGAATTCTCAAGATTCAGTGCTACTTCATGAACAAACCAAAAGAGAATATTACCTACCCCATGTCCGTGACACTTTTTCTGAATATCACAGTCATAATTCAGAACAGAAGCATTTACACATTGGAAGTTTCTACAAATCTGAAAAAAAAAAAAGTGAACTAATGAATAAGGAAAAATTGAACACATTAATCAAGTGCCCAGAAGAAAAGAGCTATGCACAGATTATTTCATGCCGAATTCTTTTAAACTTGGAAGGAATTGTTAACATTTTATATATGAAAATGTAGAAAAATAAGTGAAATTAACATAACTATAAAAAAAGACAAGGATGACTCAAAGGCCAAAAACAATGATAAAATTATAATCTATTATCCATACAAATATAGATATGAAAACCCTAAGTAAAATATTCACAAATGGACTTTTTCAAATCAAAAGTAACCAGATAGAGTTGGTACCACTATTATAAGAAAGTTAAATTATAAGAAAGGCTCAATAATAAGAAATCTATTACCATAATACCTCACATAAATTGTCATTATTACAAGATACCAAAACAGTATTCCATAAAATTTAAAACTCAATTTAATTTTTAAAATTTTTCCAAAATAAGAATAAAAGTTTACCTTGTTGATAAGATAAAACCTATCTTCCAGTATCATGATTAATGATGAATTAATAGAGACATTTCTATTAAAAGCACTATTGAAAATAAGTCATTATTATCTTATATAGTTCTAGAAATTCTGATATGAAATACAAATGAGTCCTAAATATTGAAAGAGATATAAAAAGTATCATTACATGAGAAAAATATTACAGACCTAAAGGAATCAGCTAAAAACTTACTAGAAATTAAAACTATGAAAAACTTTTTTTTTTTTAAGATTTTATTCATTTATTTGACAGGCAGAGATCACAAGTAGGCAGAGAGGCATGCAGATAGGGAGAGAGGTGGAAGCAGGCTCCCTGCTGAGCAGAGAGCCCAATTCGGGGCTCGATCCCAGGACCCTGGGATCATGACCTGAGCTGAAAGCAGAGGCTTTAACCCACTGAGCCACCCAGGTGCCCCTGAAAAACTATTCTTTAGAGATAAGTCAGAAAAAGAGACTAACTTTTCTTAAAGGTTATGGAGTACTATCTTAAAATTTTATTAAGCAACCAACTACACAAAATCAGAATGTTTAAATGCTCTAATGAAATAAAGAATAATTAGAGTAGAGAATAATGCAGTATCAATAGATACCTTTATTATTCTGAAAATACATAGGTTTCAACATTATTACAGAGTCAGAGGATCGTCGAAATTCTTTAACAACTTTCAGTTAATTTTTAAGTAAGAAATATATTCATATGATTAGAAATTTTTAAAGTACAGAAGATTCTACAGTAATAAGTCACTCCTCCCCTGTCCTCCACCGACCCATTTCTCTAAATAAGGATTTCAAAATACTTTTTTCATATGTATGAGCTTTAGAGGAGATATTTACCAGTAGCTTCTCTATTCAGCTAGGAGGAGACTTTTATTTCAATAACTGACTTAGAGTAGATGACTGAGGCATTAAATAAGGTCACAGAAATAAGATGAAATGTGTTAAGATCTCACAGACTCACTTTAGGGAACACAACTTCCTAGTTCTTAGTAGAAAACAGTGTTCTGACTGGCATTGTTTACTTTGTTGAATGGTTAGGACCAAATTGAAAGGAATACCCTGATCAATTGCTTGAAGGGGTAAAGTAAGACCATCCTCTCCAATACTACCCAACCTCCACCACCACCACCAAACCACAAGTGAAGGAGGGCAGATGAACTGAACTTCAGGACTTCCTGCTTATTAATTTCAGGGTGTGACTTTGGAGCCAAAGCAGAACTACCTAGGATAATTTAAAAAGGAGCTACTAAGAGTTCTCTTTTTCCATTTCTTTTCCTCCTTAATGTTTAGCTCCTCTCCTAAATAAATGTTGAATATATAAAGCTTGAAAGTAATATTATACTATATGTTAACTAAATTGACTTTAAATGAAAAATTTATTATTTTTAAATTTTAAATAAAAAATTTATTATGTATATATGTATGTACTGTCAGCCTGCTCAAAGTCCCCAGAGTCCAGCCTTTGGTAGATACCAGAAAGAACAGGATCCAACTTATCCTATTTACCACTATAGAAAATTCTGGTATTGGGGCACCTGGGTGGTTTATTCAGTTAAGCGCCTGCCTTCGGCTCAGGTCATGATCCCGGGGTCCTGGGATCGAGCCCAATGTCAGGCTCCCTGCTCAGTGAGAACCCACTTCTCCCTCTCCCTCTGCCTCCCATTCTCCCTGCTTGTGAGCTCACTCACTCTCTGTGTGTCAAATAAATAAATAAAATCTTTTTTAAAAAGAAAAAGAAAATGTTTGGTGTTTTGTTCCATCAGTATATAAGTATAGGTACATATGCCAAGCATTTGCTACCCTTGTACATGAATGTTGTTGACACAGTAACACAACACAACACAAAAAGAAAAAAATTTTAAATAAAACACAAAAAGATAAAAGCCCTTAAAATATACCTATATATGTTAGTAATCACCCAGAATTTAAAGCCAGTATTTTTTCAACAAAAAAAGAGTTTGTGGGGGTTTGGAAGTAATAGTGGTACATCTTACATGGGAGAAATCAGCAGATACTATTTTTCTTCCTGACATCACTAGGAGAAAATAAATTAATGTGTTATTGCTATTTTTTTAAAAAGTAGTATAACAGAAAGAAAAAGATATATAACCATCATACTGAACTCATAAACACACACACTCAAACACAATTTGTGCAATATAGTAAGAGAAGAAGATAAAGCAGAAGATATTAAGAAAACATTTTAAAACAGCATTAAGATCATAGAAATAGAATGAAATGTTAATGTATTAAACTGTGCTTATAAAACTGTGCTTAGGGGTGCCTGGGTGGCTCAGTGGTTAAAGCCTCTGCCTTCGGCTCGGGTCATGGTCCCAGGGTCCTGGGATAGAGCCCCACATCGGGCTCTCTGCTCAGCGGCAAGCCTGCTTCCCCCCTCTCACTCTGCCTGCCTCTCTGCCTACTTGTGATCTCTCTCTCTCTGTCAGATAAATAAATAAAATCTTTAAAAAAAAAAAACTGTGCCTATAAAAAAGTCAAAGCCCAACAAAATTGTAAATATACAAAAAAATAGGAGAATTTTTATATTTTACTGGAATACAAAAAGCTTTTCTAAGCATGAAACTCAGGCAAAACAGACAAAGTGAAATAACTTTATGATATTTTAACATTTCTTTGTAGCAAAGACAAATGCTAAATTACAAAAAGTAGATATAAGTGTTTATTAATATTCTCTACATATGAGGAGCCCTTAAAAATGATAATAAAATAAGCCAGCAGAAAAACAGAAACTATAATATAAATTCTGACTTAACAGAAAAGATACACGGAGCTAATAAAGATGAGAAGATTCTCAAGAATGGAAATGCAAACTAAAATAATAACGTAGCTTTTTGTCAATCAGGATGTCAAAAATTAAAAAGATTGATAATACAAAACATTATAAAAAATAAGACACCCTCATACCCAATTAGTAGAATATAATTTACCACCATCTTGTTGAAAAGTAAATTGACAGTTTCTATCAAATGTTAAACGTATATATCCCTTAATTTAAAAATTTATTCCAGGAAATCTATCCTACAAAAGTACTTATAAAAGTACTTGAGATTAGGGGTACCTGGGTGGCTCAGTTGGTTAAGCATCTATCTTCAGCTCAGGTCATGATCCCAGGGTCCTGAGATTGAGCCCCACATCAGGCTCCTTGCTCAGTGGGGAGTGTGCTTCTCCTTCTGCCCCAAACCCCTACTTATGTGCGTTCTCTCTTTCTCTCTCTCTCAAATAAATAACTAATTTTTTTAAAGTAGAAGAGATTAAATGTAGAAGAGTGCTCAATGCTGGTAAAGTCAACTAACAAATCAACTACATACACTATAAACTTCTGCAATGTGGTTAAGTCAAGACTGCATCTATAATGGAATGAAGTATATTTCCATATAATGACATGAAGGATCTCTGCACTGTGCTATTGAGTAAAACATTTCATAACATTATCTAAAGTCTTATCCCAAAGTCTAATGGGGTGTGGGGAGTATATACACTTGTAAATGCCCAGAAAGAGAATAGACAGATTAAAAAAAAATAGTGTTAACGGTAGTTACCCCTAGGAAACGAGTTTCAAAAGAAGGAAAATTAGTAGGGTATCAGCAAGGGACCTTTATTTTTTGTTCTCCACGATATTTTTAAATTTTTTAACGATGAGATCGTTAAATAATAATCTTTCTTCTAAAGACTTTATTAATTTATTTGAGAGACAGAGAAAGCACAAGCAGAGAGAGAGGGACAAGCAGACCCCCTGCTGAGCTTGGAGCTTGACAGGACACCAGGCTCAATCCTAGAACCTGGAGATTATGCCCTGAGTGGAAGGCAGATGCTTAACCATCTAAGCCACCCAGGCTCCCCTTCCCATAATCTTTTTAAATTTTTTTTTCCAAAAGAAGAAAAAACTTCTTTTTTTTGTCCATGATTGGGTCATGAAATAATAAGTAATCATATGGTATTCATAAAGCTCATGCTTAAAACAAAAGAACTCTGAAAAGAGTTGGACAAAACTTCTATTAGGCAAACTTAAATATAAAGTATGATAACAATATCAATCAAAGTAAAATTTAAGACAAAACCATGAAGATTTACCAAAGGGACATTTTGAACCATTTAAAAAATGTAACCATGAAAGACTGTGGACGCTGAGAAACAAACTGAGGGTTTTGGAAGGGAAGGGGGTGGGGGAGTGGGTGAGCCTGGTGGTGGGTATTATGGAAGGCACGTATTGCATGGAGCACTGGGTGTGGTGCATAAACAATGAATTTTGGAACACTGGGGAAAAAATTAAATAAATATCAAGTTTCAAATAAAAAAATCTAACACAATTAAAATGTAATAGTCGACAAACTCTGCCACAAACATAGATTCAGCATCCTTAGTCCAAAAAATGTTATACACGGGGAAATGAAAACAAAGCTACTAGAAGACTTTTACATTCCTTTCTCTAAATCTTGAACACACCGAGAACAAATAAGAATGTGAAAGATCTGGAAATATAATTATCAAACACTATACATTATAAGCGAGAATACACTCTTCAAATGCAGTTGGAATATTGATGCAAGAGTGAAGAGAGAGTCAACTCATTAAACATGGAGGTTTCATTCTTAGAAATGACCAAAGATATTAAACCAAGCACCAAATCTGACGTGAACACCTGGCAGCTTTTACAGCCGTCAAAGTGTGCCCACTTTCCAAAGCAGAGTCGTATTCATAGTCAGGAAATCTTTTTGCCATCTCTTTCTTACATTTTGGGAAAGGGAAAAAGGCATGTTTTGTTGGTTATGATCTTCAAACCAGGCAATCATGCACTTTCTGATATAGTCATTGGTTCAGAGAAAAATCTCCTAACTTTGGTAACCCATACATTTTTAAGTAATCAAGCATTCCTGAGTCACCACTGTCATAAATTTTTCCCACCAGAGAAACATTCAGCCTATGAATGACAGCAAAAGTCTCTAAAGGTCAATGCTGTACTATTCTCAATCAAGCTGACAGAACACTTCTAAACTGACTTCTGAAGAACAGGGTACCAGTTTATCTTCGTTTTTTTTTTTTTTTTCATTTAATTTTATTAAACAAAATATATTGCACATGGCTAAAAATCAAATACTGCTAAAAATGTTTAGGATGAAACAACTCCATGACCCATTTCTATCTACACTGCCAGTCCAGCAGTCTGGAAGCAACATAAATGATAAATCCCACCCTGTTTTAAATTAGTATACTATTTCTTTTTCTTTCTTTCTTTCTTTTGGTGAGGGAGCAGGGGGACAGGTAGTTTCCAGTATTTTTTTAGTTCAACTATATATATTCATAAAATATTTACAGGTGTACACCATAATGATTCAACAATTATATATACTACAAATCACCCAGATAAGTGTAGCTACCATCTGTCATCATACAAAGTTACAATATTACTATTATATTCCCTATACTGTACTTTTCATCTCCATGACTTACTTTATGCTATTTCTTGATTTATCTGCTCTAGACATCATCAACTCATGCCTTTGTTATAAGTAAGAATTCAGCTTTTTGGGACACCTGGGTGGCTCAGTTGGTTGAACGGCTGCCTTCAGCTCGGGTGGTGGTCCTGGCGTCCTGCGATCGAGTCCCGCATCGGGCTCCTTGCTGGGCGGGGAGCCTGCTTCTCCCTCTGCCTCTGCCTGCCACTCTGCCTGTGCTCGCTCTCTCTCTCCCTCTCTCTCTCTGACAAATAAATAAATTAAAAAAAAAATTTTAAGAATTCAGCTTTTTTTTTAAGATTTTATTTATTTGACAGAGAGAGAGACAGTGAGAGAGGGAACACAAACAGGGGGAGCAGGAGAGGGAGAAGCAGGCTTCCTGCTGAGCAGGTAGCCCAATGTGGGCCTCGATCCCAGGACCCTGGGATCATGAACTGAGCCAAAGTCAGCCACCTAAAGACTGAGTCACCTAGGCGCCCAGAATTCAGCTCTCTAACACAAATCCAAATACCTCTCCTTCGTCTTCTCAAATATTGCTTCATATTTACACCACTAATACCGGGATTTTGTCCCATCAGTACATTACACATCATTATTCCTTGAGCAAGTTCGGAACTAGGTGAAAAAAAAAAAAAAACAGGGGAGACTGACAAGTAGAAATTAAAGTATCAACTTTATTTTCAATAAGGCATTTAACATGACTAAAACAAACAGCGAAATGGGCTTCCTAATACTGCACCCCCAAAATCAAACTTACCTGCCTAATCACAGGTTGCTCTGGACAACCACAGGCCTCCCCCCACAGAAGCAGAGCCTGCCCTGCTAATTCTACTGCATGGCTCAGAGAGCAGACCAGAATGTGCCCTCTCTGCAGGCAGGTAGATCTGAAAAGAGAAGACAGAAGGGGCTGAGGCACCCATGCCAGTGTCTTCTCCCAAACTCATTAATTACATCAATGAGTGAAAGAGGGTGTGAAAAAGGAACATACTGAGGTTGAGAGCATTATTTGTTTTTTTCCAGCTTTACTGAGATATAATTGATATATAATACTGTGTGACTTTAAGTTATATAACACAGTGATTTTAAAAACTTGTATTCTGAGAAATGAGTGCCACAGTACGGCTGGTTAATACCTGCACCCCTCCATATAATTACCATTTCGTTTTTGTAGTGAGAACATTTAAGATATATTAGCACTTCCCATTTCTACCACCTCCCTACCTTGAATCCGTGGAAATCACCATTCTACTTTTAGTTTCTATTAGTTCGGCTTTTTAGATTCCATACATAAGTTCAGACAGTATTTGTCTTTCTTCATCTGACTTTTTTCACTTAGCATAACACCCTCAAGATACATCCATGTTGTCACAAGTGGCAGGATTTCCTTCTTTCTCATGCCTGCATAATATTCCATTGTGTGTGTATGTGTGTGTGTGAGAGAGAGAAAGAGTGTACCACATCTTCTTTACCCATTCATCAGCTGATGGCCACTTAGGTTATCCTGGCTATTGTAAATAATGCTATAATTATTATAGGAGTACAGAAATCTCCTCAAGATCCTGTTTTCATTTCCCCTGGATATACACCCAGAAGTGGGATTGCTGGACCATATGATAGATCTATTTTTCATTTTTTGAGGAAATTCCATACTATATTCTACAGTGGCTGTACCAGTTTACATTCCCACCAATGATGCACAAGAGTTCCATTTTCCCCACGTCCTCATGAACAGTTATCTCTTGACATTTGATGAGAACTATATAACAAGGATAAGGTGATATCTCATTGTGATTTTGACATGCATTTCCCTAATGATTAGTGATGCTAAACATTTCTTCATGTACCTGTTGGCCATTTGTTGTCTTTATAAAAACATCTGTTCAGGTCCTTTGCACATTTTTTAAAAAATGGATTGCTTTTTTGCTATTGAGTTATATGAATTCCTTACATATTTTGGATATTAACTTCTTATCAGATAAATGATTTGCAAATATTTTCTCCCACCCCAAGGTTGCCTTTTCACTTTTTTGACTATTTCTATTACTATGCAGAGGCTTTTTAAATTTTATGTAGTCCCATTTATCTTTGCTTTTGTTGCTTATGCTTTTGATGTCATATAAAAAAAATCATTTCTAAGACCAACATCAAGGAGCTTTCTTCTGCATGTTCTTCTAGGAGCTTAACAGTTTCAGGTCTTATGTTTAAGTCATACTTCATCTTGAGTTATTTTTGTGAGTGGTATAAGATAGGGGTCTAATATTACTGAATATTCAATAGCATATGAATATCCAATTTTCTCAGTACCACTTATTGAAAAGATTATCCTTTCCTCATTGAGTAGTCTTTTTGAATAGCCTTGTCAAATACTAGTTGATCATATATGCAGGGTTCTTTCTTGGCTCTTGATTCAATTCCATTGATCTGTGTGTTTCTTTTTATGCCAGCACTATACTGCTTTGATTACCATAGCTTTGTAACATAGTTTAAAATCGGGAATTGCATGCTTCAAGCTTTGGTCTTCTTTCTCAGGACTGCTTTGGCTATTCAGGGTCCTCATGGGTCCATTCAACTTTTAAGATTGTTTTATTTTTATGAAATATACCATTGGATTGCATTGAATAGATGGCTTTGGATAGTATGGACATTTTAACAATACTAATTATTTCCATCCATGAACATAGGATATCTTGCCATTTATTTGTCTTTTTCAATTTTTTTCATCACAGTTTTATGGTTTTCAGTAAACATATCCTTCATCTCCTTTCTTAAATTTATTCATAAGCACTTTTTTGGGAAGCTATTGTGAATGGGATGGTTTCCTTTATTTCTTTTTAAGTTAGTTCACTGTTAGTGTATACACATGCAACTGATTTCTGTATGTTGACCCTGTATCCTACAACTTACCAAATTCACAGATTAGTTTTAACAGTTTTTTTGGAAGTCTGTAGAACTTTTTATTTAAAAGATGATACCATATCATATAAAAAAAAAAAAAAACAATGTCACTTTTTCTATTCTGATTTGGATGACTTTTATCGTTTTTTCCTGCCCAGATGCTCTGGGTAGGACTTTCAGTACTATGTTGAATAAGAGTTGTAAGAGTGGACATCCTTGTATTATTTCTGATCCTAGGTGAAAAGCTGTCAACCTTTTACCACTGAGTATGATGTAAGCTATGGGTTTATCTTATATGGTCTTTATTATGTAGAGGTACATTCCTCCTATATCCAATTTGTTGAAAGTTTTTTATGAAAAAAGTATGTTGTATTTTGTCAAATGCATTTTCTGCATATGAGAGGATCATGATTTTATATTTCATTTTATTAATATGGTATATCATACTTATTTATTTGCTTATATTGAACCACCCTTGCATTCCAGGGATAAATACCACTTGATCATGGTGTATGATCTTTTTAATGCGTTGAATTTAGTTTGTGAGTATTTTGTTGACAATTTATGCATCTATATTCATCTAAGATATTGGACTGTAATTTTCCTTTTTTGCAGTGTCTTTATTTGGCATCAGGGTAATGCTGACCTTGTAAAATGAGTTCAAGAGTGTTCTCCTCGATCTTCTGAAGAGATTAAAAAGGACTGGCATTAATTCTTCTTTAAATGTTTGGTAGCACTCACTAGTTAAACAATCTGGTCTGGGCTTTTCTTTTCTTTTTTTTATTAAAAAAAATTTTTTTTAAGATTTTATTTATTTGACAGACAGATCACAAGTAGGCAGAGAGGCAGGCAGAGAAAGTGGAGGAAGCAGGCTTCCTGCCAAGCAGAGAGCCCGAGGCGGGGCTCGATCCCAGGACCCTGAATCATGACCTGAGCCGAAGGCAGAGGCTTTAACCCACTGAGCCACCCAGGAGCCCCAGGTCTGGGCTTTTCTATGTTGAAAGGTTGTTGATTGCTGATTCAATCTCTTTTCATGTTATTGGCCTATTCAGATTTTCTATTTCATCATGATTTAGTCCTGAATGGCTGTATGTCTAGAAATTTATCTGTTTTTTCTCTAGGTTATCCAATTTGTTAGCATATAACTGTCCACAGTAGTCTCTTAAGAATCTTTGTTCTGTGGTATCAGTTGTAATGTCTCCTCTATTTTTTATTTTTTGAGTCTTCTTTTTTCTTAGCCTAACTAAAGGTTTGTCAATTTTGTTTATATTTTCAAGAAACCAGCTCTTATTTCTTTGATCTTTTCTATTGTTTTTCTGTCTCTACTTCATTTATCTTTATTATTATCATGATCTTTGTTATTTCCTTCCTTTTACTAACTCTAGGCTTAGTTTACTCATTTTCTATTTCCTTGAGGTATAAAGTTATGTTGTTTGACATCTTTCATTTTTCTTAATGTAGGTGTTTATTGCTATGAACTTCCACCTTAGAACTGCTTTTGCTGCATCCCATAAGTTTTAGTTTGTTGTCTTTACATTATGTTTGTTTCAAGATACTTTTGATATACCACTGGTTGTTCGGGAATGTGCTGTTTAATTTCTACATATTTATGAACTTTTGAGTTTTTCTCTTTTTGATGATTCCCACTTTCACACCAGTGTGATCAGAAAAGACACTTGGTATGATTTCAATCTTCCTAAATGGTACATAGGACTTTCAGATCACATCCCTTTAATGTCCTCCAAGAGTAATGTGCCACTCTCCCAGCTTCTTATCCCCCCTTTCAGTCATGCAGGTCAAAAGTCCATACTGTGGATGAGGTGAGAGTGAACAGGTCTTGCACAGCTGAGAAAGCCAGGTGCTCACTCACTCACCACTCTCACTTCCCCTCGTGGGAGAAACCACAGGATAAAAAGATTTATCTGTGCCTGCCTCTCTGCCTACTTGTGATCTCTGCCTGTCAAATAAATAAATAAAATCTTAAAAAAAAAAAAAGATTTATCTGGCCCCTAAGCTGTGCCATCTTGAGAGGGGTGATGCAGGTAAAGCCAAACTGTCCCTCTTACCCACTCTAATATGTCTAAACTCACATATTTTGCTCCAACACTGTGCTGAAACTTATTTGCTGGAAACATGGACTTCCGCAAAGGTTCTCTCATCTGTGGGTGACTGTCTAAGACTGTGTTTTTAGGGACTTACAGACTTCAGCCCAGAAGGGTTAAAGCCAGAAACAGGTCACTGAAGGGTCCACAGCCAGCACCAGAGTCCTTATGCCTACTACCTAACACACAGTAGACAAAGGTCCTCCCTGGTCCCTTGATATATGATGCTAGATCCCACAGCTCCCACAAAGGCACTTTTGTCCATGAATGGATACCAAATTGTTATTGTTGAGGTGGGGTTGGAGGGGTGCGGACACAAATGAGGAACCTCTTATTCAGTCATGTTGTTGAAGCCACTGAAAACCTGAATGTTGAAGTTCCTCCACCACAAGGACACAACGAAGTAGGGACTAAGTATTCCTTGCCAACAATTAAAACAAAACATTGTTGATTTCAAAGCTAAGCATTAAGAGTGTATTTTCTTTCTTATTTGGTTTTTGTTTTCACTATAGCAAACACTTGCCTTTCTTCTTACACAATGGGCCTCTGTCATATCAATATTCAAACCCCCACCAAAAAAAAAAAAAAAAAAAAGGCTATTATGTCATTTCATCTTTTGAGTTCCCTCTTTCTCTAGAAACCTTCCTTTAGGGATCCCTTGTTCCAAATGAACTGATTATTCTCCAGTCTGGTACATAGCTATTATCTTGGAATTTCTCTTTGACAGTCTTCTGTGTCCTAGATAACAATTATTTCTCTTTTTGGGTTACTTCCTCATTTGCTGGAAAAGTATATTAAATGATTTCCTAACAAAAGAAAATAAAAGATCAATTTTCTGAGCCTTTGAATGTCTGAATTGTTTTTATTGTGCCCATCTCACTTGACTAATACTTTGGCAGAATTCTAGGTTGAGACTCTTTCAGAAACATAAAAGTATGGCTCCCCTGTCTTCCAGAATTCAGTTTTCAATCTCATTCCTTTATTTGTGACCTTTTTATTCTTTTGTTTGCTTTGGGTTTTTGTTTTGTTTTATTTTTATTTGTTTGGGTTTTTTTAATCTCTGAAGCTATCGGAATTTTTCTTCAACAAGTGCTCTGTAATTTCACAATTGTCCATTTTCTCTATTTTCTTTCTCCAAAGGTTTAAATTAGTTGGATTTAAAAATCTTTAATTGATCCTGTCAGGCTTTTATCATTCTCTTATTTTTCTGTCTCAGTCTTTCTGCTCAGCTTCCTCCAAGAATTATCCCATTTTATGTAACAATCCATCCATAGTTCAGTTATATGTGCAAGAGGAGGAACAGGATACTAGCATTAGGATAGGGAGATGCCTTTCTCCCTATATATCAGAAGTTCTATTCTCTCACCTCCAACTTGGAGGAATAGGCAACTGCTTACTATTGCTTTGATGACCAAAGAGGAGGAGCGGGCAGATAGGACAACCAGCTAGCCTTTCCATGATTAGACTAAAAGTAATTCTATATTCAGTTTCACGCTACACCCCACTCTCACCTATAACCAGTTTTTCCAAATCTGAGCTGAAAACCATTGTGTTTAGGGTTCTGCCAGGCTAAGAGAGTCTTCTTTTTCATCCCATCAGTTTGCACTATAAATTGTAGATTCCACTACTGTCTACTATCTTCTATCCTCTTTCAGTTTTTCAAAACTGGTTAAAATCTTTATCTACTGTTGAAATCTCATACATTCCACTCTTCAAAATTTATTCCCTATTTATTCTTTTCTATTTTGAGAGGTTGTAGCAAATAAAGAAGATAAATGAATATTACAATCCACCACATTTTACAGATTTTTTTCCCAATAAATATTTTTACTTGGAACTTCATTAATTTGTAATAATTATGATGCTTATCACCTGTATATGACAGACAGAGTGTCAGATCTGTGGTCAAAAATTATTCTGAGTGTTTCTGTGAGGGTGCTTTTTTTGGTCAGTTTAACATTTAAATTAATAGACTGAGTAAAGTAGATTGCTTTCCTAACTAACATAGCTGGGCCTCGTCCCATCAGATGATGGACAAACTAGAACAAAAAGCCTGACCCGCCGCTGAGTAAGAATTACTCCTGCCTGCCTGTCTTCAACCTAAGGCTGATTTTGTCTTCCTCCTGACTTGAACTAAAATATTGGCTCTTCATGGTCATTGAGACTGGTGGCTTCCAGACTAGAACTATCATCAGCTCTCCTGGTTCTAAGGCCTTTGGACTCAGGCTGGAACTGTACCATCATCTCTCCTAGATCTCCAGCTTGCAAAATGCAAATCTTGGCCCTTATCAGATCCCATAATTATATGAGTCCATTCCTTATAACAAATGAAAGAATGATACACACACACACACACACACACACACACATATATAGATATAGATATAGATATACTTCCTATTAGTTCTGTTTCTCAGGAGAACCCTGACTAATGCAGATACCAAGACTGGTTCTAGAAGAATAGTTTTTAAGGATGAGTTTTCAGTATTCGTCCCTGGGTTTTTGGAATTGGCTTTTACCTGACTACATTTAAAGATGTTAATGACTTTATTTGCAAGAGAAGAGTAGTGAGAGTCCATGGTATGATCTGGCAGGAAGATATGTAAAATATCACTACTAGTTATTCCTAATCAACTTATAAGAATCAAGGACCTGGGTAATTGTGCATATGATATTTTCAAACACTTCTGTCAAACCAACAAATATGAGATCAATGGTTACTCCTAATGTCACTGGACAAAGTAGAAGATAAAAAGAATAAGCTCAGAAACTTGAACTCTCAGCTCAAATACAACAAAAATAACCTGAAGGAGACCCTAATCTTTTGTAGCCACAGGGCTGAGAACTCTGAAAATCAAACCCAGAATTTCATCCTTCAACTGGTGAGATTACAACACAAATTGGACCTCCCAACTTTGCAGGGTATCTACCATTAAAGTGAGGGCACTAGGGGGATAGAATGTGATCCTGAAAGTTGGAATGGGATGTGTGGGAAGACCCCAATATCTGTGTAAGAAGAAAAGTTCTAGGTCAAATGAACAGAAGTCTAACCTGAATCATTGAGCCCCTAAATACTGATGAGTCCTTTTTGCCAGTGGAAACAGTCTCCCTACTGTCAACAGAAAAGGCCCCTTCACTCCCAAGAAGAGGGATTAGCACTGCATTGACTGAAGAAATTGTAATGGTCTCCTCTGAGGAGATTCCTGCAAGACAATGCTGATTCTTCACTCAAATCATCTCCACCAGCCCTCTTCTCTTAAACCTATCCACTAGACTCAAATCTCAGCAGGCCCCTAAAAGTGTGACCTATAAGGAGGTGTACTATATACAAAAGAACTACTTGAGTCTTCTAATTTATCATGACAGAACATGTGTCAGAATGGATATTAAGGGTGTGGGATAATGGTGGAAGGAACATAAAGTGGGATCAGGCCAAATTTATCAAGGCACTTACTAAGTAGAGATACTGCATTTAATGCTGCAGGTTAGGGATTTAGAAAGAGCTTTAACAGTTTGTTGGTTAATCAGCTAAAATATAGACCAGAAGTTAGCCCATGCTTAGCATGTTGGAAATGCTAGACGTGGCTTGGTTAAAGGCAGGAGAAACGATTCAAAGGTTTAGGGAAGGTTGTAATGTTAAGAATGGGTTTGCCATTTCAGACCCATTCACTCACTCTGGAGGGGTCCAGCAGACACACCTTTCCCCATAACTGTGAGAAATAAGTTGTGAGGGGAGTCCCTGCAGGCCTAAATTGCTGTATCATCACTCTTACCTTAGGCCACTTTTTTATTAGGAACAGCAGTCACTGAATTAGCACACAAATGTCAAGGGAGTAATTGAATGCCAGGGGCAGGGGCCAAGTGCAAAGGCACTCAATTGCAAAGTCCAGGTGGATATGATCACCATAATAAAGAGCAAAGTCAAAGAAGCAATCAGAAAAGTCTGACTTGCACAGACCTATGGCATTGGTTAGCTGATTGTGGTACTCCTAGAAATAAAAAGAGAGGAAGTGTACAAGTAAATTTTTACTACATCTGTATAGACAGAAAAGTTTGAGGTCAAATGAACAAAACAGTATAATGGGCCCTCAATCAACTGCCAAACTTGAGCCTTATTACACACCCAGAACCCCTTACATGAAGGGGAGGCTGGTCCTCTTCAGGTAGACTCTTGATTCACGGCCCAAAATGTATACTCTTACTCTTTCTCCCATCCTTCCCCAACAGGATCTATGGCCCTATACAGTACGGCCATATACCAGTTAACTGGGCACTGTGCAAAACGAAAATCATCAGACTTCTCAGGAACTACTGGACACTGGCTCTGAACTGACACTGAATCCAGAAGACCCAAAACATCATGGTGATCTACCAGCCAAAGTAGGGAGCTATGGAGGTCAGCTATCAGTGGAGCTTCAGCTCAGGTCCTCCTCACTCACAGGGGGCCCACTCGGTCCAAAACCCATCCTGGGCTTATTTCCCCAGTTCCAAAATGCACGACTGGAACAGACATGATCAGCAACTAGCAGAATCCCCACACTGGCTCCCTGACCTGTGGAGTCAGGGCCATTATGGCAGGAAAGGCTAACTGGAAGCCACTAGAACTGCTACTACCTGGGAAAATAGTAAACCTAAAAGAATAAATACCACAATCCAGGACCACTGCAAAGTCAATACCACCATTAAGAACTGAAAAGATAATCCAGGTCAACTAAGCTATCTGGCCTGTGCAGAAGACAGACAGATCTTGGAGAACAAGAGTGGATTACCAGAAGCTTAAGCAGCTGGGGAGGGTAACTGCTGCTGTAGCTACTGTGGTTCTATTGCTTGAGCACATTCACGGATCTCCTGGCACCCGGGACGCAGCTGCTGACCTGGCAGGTCCTGTTCTCTCCACCCCAGTTGCTAACGATCACCAGATGCAGTTTGCTTTCAGCTGGCGGGGCCAGCAATACACTCCATGGTCCTCTCTCAGGGGTACAGCAACTCTCCAGCCCTACACCATAAGTTAGTTTGGGGGGATCGTGATCAACTTTTCCTTCCACAAGATACCACTTTGGCCCATTCAATGGATGACATTATTCTGACTGAACCTAGTGAGCAAGAAGTAGCAACACTGTAGATCAATCAGTAAGACAAAATGCATGTCAGTAGTGGAAAGCAAATCTGAGAAAAAATCAGGGGTCTTTTACATCTGTGAAATTTCTAGGGGCCGGTGTGGAACATATCTACAGTTCCTTTCAAAAGTGAAGGATAAGGGGCACCTGCATGGCTCAGTGGGTTAAAGCCTCTGCCTTCGGCTCAGGTCATGATCTCAGGATCCTGGGATAGAGCCCCGTATCGGGCTCTCTGGTCAGCAGGGAGCCTGCTTCCCTCTCCCTCTCTCTCTGCCTGCCTCTCTGCCTACTTGTGATCTCTGTCAAATAAAAAATTAAAAAAATCTTAAAAAAAAAAAGTGAAGGATAAGATGTTACATCAGGCCCCACTGGCAATAAAAAAAGAGGTAAGACCACTAGTGGGCCTTTGACTTTGGGGGCGAGACAGTCCTGATCTGGGCATGTTACTCAAGTCCACTTACCACGTGACCTGAAAATCTGCTAGTAGAGTATGGACCAGAGCAAGAGAAGATTCTGCAACAGGTCCAGGAGGCCACACGATCTGCTCTGCCAAATGGGCCCTTGCTCCAAAACATTCAGTGATGCTTGAAATATCAGTGGCAGATAGGAATGCTGTCTGGACCCTCTGGCAGTTCCTTAGAGGTGAACAGCACTATGTTAGTACTTGGGATTTTGGAGGAAAATCCTGCCATCCTCAGCAGATAACTACTCTCTTTTTTAGATACAGCTCATGGCCTGCTATGTAGGCCTTCCTAGACTGAACACTTAACCATAAGCTACCAAGTTACCACAGGACCTGAACTGTCCATCATGAACTGGGTATTACCTGACCCACCAAGCCTTAAAGTCTAGCAGGCACAGTAATAGTCCATCATCAAATGAAAGTGGCAGATACATGGTAAGCTTGAGCAGATCCTGAAGGTAATAGTTTAAGTCACACGAAGAAATGGCCTAAGTGCCCACAGTCTCCCTTCCTGCTTAACTGTCTTCTCTGTCCCAGACTTTAGACCAGAACTATACCATTAGCTCTTCTGAGTGTCCACCTTGCCTACTAAAGATATTGGACCCTAGGACTTATTAATCTCCATAATCGTGTAAGCCAATTCCATATAAAAAATAAGTCCTACACAGGGCGCCTGGGTGGCTCAGTGGGTTAAGCCTCCTGCCTTCTGCTCAGGTCATGATCTCAGGGTCCTAAGATCGAGGCCCTCATCGGGCTCTCTGCTCAGCAGGGAGCCTGCTTTCCCCTCTCCCCCTGCCTGCCTCTCTCCCTACTTGTGATCTGTGTGTCAGATATAAAAAATATTTATAAATAAATAAAATTTTTTTTTAATTTCCTATAAAAAAATCCTACACACACACACACACACACACACACTATTTGTTCTGCTTCTCTGGAGAACCCTAATACACTGACCAATATTTCTCACTTATGCTTAGACCAAAACCAAACAAATACCTAAAATAATTGAAATGTGCAAATGTTTAGGAAACGCTTCAAAGCCTTTACCACACTGAGCAGAATGCACAACACAACAGCTAAATGGCATTTGGGCATGAAAAAGGAATGAGTATTATCCTACTTCTCTTAAAATTTAAGTCTATTCTAGTGGCTCTCTTTATGAACTCAATGTTTGTACTGTCTCAGAATTCAGATGTTGAATGATAGTATTTGGAGATGAAGACTTCTGGAGGTAATTAAGTTTAGATGAGGGTGGAACCCTGGTCTGATGGGATTGGTGCCTTTATAAGAGAAACCAGAGAGTTTGTGCTCTCTTTTTTTCTCTTCCTCCGCATGCACACAGAAAAGGGGTCATGTGAGCACATAGCAAGATGATAACCACCTATGAGCCAAGAGAAGAGGTCTAAGAAGGAAATGTACCTTAATGGCACCTTGATCTTGGGACTTACCAGGCTCCAGAATTATAAGAAATAAATTTCTGTTGTTTAAGCCAACTGGAAGATAGTATTTTTTATGGTAGCCTGAGCACACTAAAACATGCCCAGTAATGACTAGCCTCAGGCACTGAAACTATATAATAAAATTTGACTGCAATGATGTCTATTTTATTTTTTTTGTTTGTTTCTGTATTTTGTTGACTTGTTTTCTTTTCCTTTTTTCTTTTTTAATTCTATTCAGTATGATTTCTCATCTCTCTCTCTCTCTTTCTTTTTTCTAGTAAACATACCTAACTCTTCACCTCCCCTCACAGTCATGGATTTAAAAGAGGATTAAGCATGTGGTAGAGCCCGTATTCCTGTATTCTAGACCCCACCAATCATACTGTTTTATGCTGCTGGACATTACAACCGGTCAAGTGGTCCCTTATATTCCCTTCCCAGGAAGTCTTGCTTTATAGCTGGAGGGAAAAACAGCCCTACCTATCTCAAGGGTACTGGGAAAATATGAGGGTTTTTTCCTGCTATATTGTAAAACTCTGTGTGCACTAGAAGGAATAAAGCCAACAAGAGAGAATTGATATCAGCAAAATGACCTCATAAAACATCCCTTAACAATAACTCCCACCACACACATAATAATTTGAAATCTATCCATGACAAAATGCCTTTGCAAGAGATCTGGGATCCAAATAGGAGAATATGAAACCCCTGTATAGTCCAAGACTAAGGAGAGCCATTTTGAGAAGTTAGGCTTGTACCAGGAAGCTGATTTACCAACCATGGTCCCGGCTATAGACCCAGAAGCAGCTCTATACCCTGAAGACTTGGCTACAGACCCATGTGGATTTAGGTCTGTCACCAGCACCAAATACCAAAGCACCTGAGAAGAGTCACACCCACGTGTGCATCAAATAGTAGGTATATAGACCTCAGCCCTAGCTGTAGTCCATGAACTGGCTTTAGCCCCTCTTGACCACAGTCTGGGAGCCTCTGGAGATAAACCTGTCAAACACAGATTATAGAATCTTAAAGGGCCCTATAATCAACTCCAGTCCCCTCCCAGCCACTCTCCTTGAACAGGCCTGTTGGCACAGGGACCATGCAGGAGAAACTCCCATCTATGCCCCTTGAGCACTTGAAAGGGCCCTATAATCAGCTCTAGTTTCTTCACAGCCACAGTCTGCCAGTAGCCTGAAGGGTCCAGGTCCCAGTGGGAGACACTCTTGTCAACCACCCCAGCATTTCTAAAAGGACCGTATACTTGTGAACCTAGCAACCACAGTCTGTGAATACACTTGCTGGGATCCAAAATGAGACATTCTGAGCTAAAACCCCAGAAAGCCTCAAGGGCCCTAAACTTGGCTCCAGCCCCATCACAGCCATACCACCAGATCCCCCACCAGATCCACCAACCAAGGAACCCACCTCCTGCAATCCCAAAGATTCTGAAGGGGATCTGTACTAGGTTTCAGACGCTCCAAGCCTTAGTCTACAAGCTGTCCTGCCAGCACAGAGACCCAATGTAGATGCCCATGTCTGCACATCAAGAGACCCTGAACTAGCCCTATCTTCTGCTCTAGTCCCTTCCACTAGTCAGGGAGCAGTCCTGGCCACTCAGGGACCCATCAAGTGAACAGACAGCAATCTTCTCAGGTCTCTCCCTAACGGGAGCCATACCAGTCCATGAACCTGGTAATAGGCCTGGTGTCTGAAGACCCAACTGTGGACTCTGAAGCAGACCCTTGTCTTAAGGCCACCCTACTTACTGAACAAGGTACTGAAGGTAGTTCAATCCACTGAGGGACCAGTCAGCATCTGTGCCCACCAAAGCCCCTGATAACAAGACCCCACTGGGGAGCTGTGACCAGTTCCAACCCAGCCCAACTAATATTCCAGAGGTAATCCCAAAAACACAGAAAATAGACAGAAGGGCCTTACCTCATGAAACCAATCTATAAAGACCAGAATAAGTGTTTGTTCTTTCAAATACACGTCCATCAATGTAATACTACATGGAAGAATCAGGACTATGACCTCACCAAAAGAAACTAATAAAGTGCTAATAAATGACCCTAAAGAAATGATGATCTATAGGTTACCTGACAAAGAATGCAAAATAATCATCATAAAGAAAGTGAATGAAATGAAAGAGAATATAGACTTCTAAACAAAATCAGAGAAACAATAAATGAACAGAATGAGCTTAATAAAGAAGTAGAGACCATAAAAAGGAACAAAAGAAATCCTGCAGGTGAAAAAAACAATGACAGAGATGAAAAATTTAATGGAGAGCTTTAAGAACAGATTTACTCATCCAGAAGAAATAATCAGCAAACTCAAAAATGGACTGCTTGAAATTAACCAGTTAGATGGGGTGCCTGTGTGGCTCAGTCAGTTAAGCATCTGCCCTTTGGCTCAGGTCATGATCCCAGGATCCTGGGATCGAGCCCCCCATCAGGCTCCCTGATCAGCAGGGAGTTTGCTTCTCCCTCTCCCTATGCCCCTCCCCATGCTTATGCACACACACACACACTCTCTCTCTCAAATGAATAAAATCTTTAAAAAAATGCCCGGTAGAGAAACAAAAAGAAAAAAGAATTTTTTGAAAAAGAGTGAAGAAAGTCTATGTGAATTAAGGGACACCATTAAATGAACAACCATTCATATCATAGGAGTCCCTGAAGAAGAACTTGGTTTATTTAAAAAAATAATAGTTGAAATCTCCCCAAATCATGGGAGAATATGGACATTCAGGTATAGAAAACTTACTTTGAGACATATTAGTCAAATGTTAAAAGACAAAAAGGAGAGAATTTTGGAAGAAGGAAGAGAAAGCAGCAAGATTCATCACATACAAGGGAACCCCTATACGGCTACTAATGGATGTCTCTAAAGAAACCTTACAAGCCAGAACAAAGTGGAATGATACAGCCAATGTGCTGAACAACAAGAATAAAAAATTGCCAACCAAAAATACTATATATGGCAGAACTGTCCTTCAGAAATGAAGGAGAGCTAAAGACATTCCTAGACAAACAATAAAAGAGTTCATCACTACTAGCCCTGCCTTTCAAGAAATGTTAAAGAGAATTCAAGTTGAAATGAAAGGACACTAACAATATGAAAACATACAAAACCATAAAACTCATGGTAAAAGGAAATACATAGTCAAATTCAGAATACCTTAATACTATAATGATATAAAATCACTTTATCTCTAGTATAAAACTTTAAAAATAAAAATAACTTATTAATGGATACATAATATAAGAAATTACAAAGTATGACATCAATAGTTTAAAATATGAGAGAAGTAAAAGTGTAGAGCTTGTATATGCAATTGAAGGTAAGTTATTATCAGCTTAAAATAGACTGTTATACCTACAGAATGTTTTATATAAGCCTTATGGTAACCACAAGAGAAGAAACATAGTAGACATGCAAAAGATAAAGAGAAAAGAATTAAAGTATACACTACAAAAAAATAAATCACAAAGGAAGATAGGAAGAGAGGAAGAAAGGAACAAAAGAACTGAAAAACAGTCAATAATGCAATGGCAATCAATACCTACCAATAATTACTTTAAATATAAATGAACTAAATTCCCAATTAAAGACACAAAGTGGCTGAATAAATTTAAAAAAAAAAGGCAAGATCCAACAATAAGCAGCCTAAGAAAAGCTCACATTAGTTGTAAGGGCATACAGGTTGAAAGTGAGGGGACAGAAAAAGATATTCCATGTAAATGGCTATACTTATATCAACTATAATAGACTTTTAGTCAAAACTGGTTGCAAGATACAAAGAAGGTCATGAAATGGGGATTAAGGAATCAATTCATCATGAGGATATAACAATTTTAGATATTTATGCACCCTACACTGGAGCACCTAAATATTTAAAGCAAATAATAACAAAACTGAAGGGAGAAATAGACAGCAATACAATAGTAGTGGACTTTAAAACCCTACTTTCAATATTGGATACATCATCAGAAAGAAACTTAATAAGAGAACAGCAGACCTAAAGAACTTTATAGACCAAAATGGATCTAACAAACATAAACAGAACAGCCCATGCAACAGCAGCAGAATACATACTCTTCTCAAGCACACACAGAACATTCTACAGGATACAACTTATGTTGGGCCCCAAAGCAAGACTTAACAAATTTAAAAAGACTGAAATCATATCTAGTATCTTTTCTAATCACAATTTCTGATTTCTGAAATCAGAAATTTGTGAGAGGAGGAAAATGGAAAATTCACAAAAATGTAGAAAGTAAACAATAGGACATGGCTCAGTCGGTTAAACATCTGCCTTTAGCTCGGTCATGATCTCAGGGTCCTGGATTGAGACCCACATTGGGCTCCCTGATCAGCAGAGAGCCTGCTTTTTCCTCTCCCTCTGCCTGCAGCTCCACCTTCTTTTGCTCTCTCTTTCTGTCAAATGAATAAATTAAATCTTTACAAATAAATAAATAAATAAATAAAAGTAAACAGCACACTCCTGGTCAACCAATCCTGCCACTTACAATAAGATGCATAGACCTTGAGGGCATTATTCTAAGTGAAACAAGTCTGAAAAAGAAAGATAAATATCGTATGATCTCACTTACATGTACAATCTTAAAAAAAAAAAAAGTCATACTCAGAAACAGAGTAGAATGGTGGTTTTCAGAGGTTGGGGAGTGGGAAGAGTGAGGGGATGTCGATCCACTGGCACAAACTTCCAGTTATAGAGGAAGTTCTGGGTATCTAATATTCAACATATGATTATAGTTAACAATATTATATGCTTGAAAATTGCCAGGAGAATAAATCTTAAATGTTCTTACCACCAAAAAAAAAAAAAAAAATTAAAATTAAAAATAAAAAAGAAAATATATTTATGTGAAGTAATAGATATGTCAATTAACCTTACTGTGGTAATCATTTTGCAATAAATACATGTACCAAATCATCACAATGATTACACCTTAAACTTATACCATGTTATATTCAATTATATCTCAATAAAACCAGGGCAGGAGGGGGCAGGAGAGGGGCAGGGAGCCAACAAGAGAGAAGCAAAGATGAAAAATACTAGAAAGAATTGCAGGAACGTTATTTGAGATTCTGGGTTCCAAAGCTCTTTATGGGACTCTTTGATTTAAATCAATTAATTTCCTGTTATCCTTTAATTTAATCTTATCTGAGTTTTTGTGAGACCTAAGAGTACTGATTATAATCCACAGAGTAAAATTTCATCAATTCAAAAAACATCAAAAGTATACAATTACAGAATACAAAATGAAATTAGCCCAGGAATATAGCTAAAGAAAATTTAATGTTACCAGTATAGGCTCCAGGAATGTAAAGATAATTTAATGTTAGGGAATTTATTGAGATAGCCCAGCACACATTAGTAAGTCAAAAGTAAATAATGATTATTTTAATAGTATCTAATATTTTTTAAAGATTTAATATTTTTAATATCAAAAAACTACTCATAAAATATAAAATCTATTTTTTTCTTATTAAATAGGATTAAAAGAATACTTCACTAAAGGAAAAATACTATCTACCCCAAGCCATTAGCCAAAATCATACATAACCTTGAAAGATTAGATGTATTCCGATCCCAAGATGGTCAAGACAAAGATGTACGCTATCAGTATTTGAAATTATTCTGGAAGTGCTATCATTGCCATTACAAATTGCATATACAATATATTATCAAATATATCTATCCAACATATATATCCAAAATAAATCCAAATTGTAAATATCAGAAAGGAAATGAACATTTTATCATTTACAAATGATGACTGTTTACCTAGAAAATTCTAATGTAATTAATAGAAATATGTGACAACAAGTGTATAGCTGGAAACAAAATAAACATATACAAACAAATTTTTTTCTGAATATCAATAATACCTAGTCAAAAATACAAACAAAATAGCTTTTCTTGCCAATAAAACCAATTAGAAATTATAACATAACAAATTAGAAAATATAACAGAAGAAAATGGGGCTATTCATAATAGCAATAAAAATACATCCAGCAGGGGCGCCTGGGTGGCTCAGTGAGTTAAAGCCTCTGCCTTAGGCTCAGGTCGTGATCCCAGGGTCCTGGGATCAAGCCCCACATAGGGCTCTCTGCTCAGTGGGGAGCCTGCTTCCCTTCCTCTCTCCCTGCCTGCCTCTCTGTCTACCTGTGATCTCTGTCTGTCAAATAAATAAATAAAATCTTAAAAAAAAATACATCCAGCAATAAAACAAACAAAAAACCAGAAAAACCTGTATGACTAAATCTTTAAAAGATCTCCCAAAAATGGAGACACATACAATGCTTTCCTATCAGAAGACTCAATAATGTAATGTCACTTTTCCCCATTTTAAGTTTTAATGTCACCCCAAACAAAATAAAAAGTGCTTTTTAATTACATTTTTAATTCTTTTATACCCTGACAAAAATTATCTCAAGTTCATCTGGAATGATAAATGAATAAAAATATCCATTTTCCTACTTTTCTGTAGGAAAAAAGAATGAATGGACATTTGCATGACCAGATACTAAAAATATATTATGAAACCAATAAAAACTGAAACAAGGCAGTACAAACATGAGTAGTTAGAAATATCAAAAGCATAAAGAGAAAAAAAACAGAAATGAAGGCTTGAATATATACAAATTTAATAGGTAACTTAAATAAGATTTCAAATTAAAGGAGAGAGATTATAAATGAGGTTTGCAAATAAACCATTCTGAAGAAAATGACATTAGAACTCAGCATACAGTAGTAATTTCTGAATGAATAAATGATAAAAGGGGAAAAAGAATGCCAACCTCATACTGAATATACTCCACATTCTCCTAGATTAAAGGGGATTAAATGAAAAACAAAATCTACCAGAAAATACCAGAGAATAATGATCTGATTTATACTGAGAAAGATCTTCAAAAATATTTAAGTTAGAAATCATAAAGGAAAGGAATAACAGATTTGAATACATAAAAATTCAAATATAGCAAAAAATTACTAAAAACTAAAGAAAGAAGAGGCAAGAAATAAACCAGGCAAAAATACTATATATATTTATATCTGTTATATATTATATATATGTTATATAAATAACATTTATTATATATTATATAAATTAATAAAAATTCTTTAAAATCAATAAGAAAACAGACCAATTTTTTAAGCAAATCACAAAAGAAGGAATAAATATATAGAGACAAAATTTGACATCACTAGAAAGAAAGAGTAAATAAAAAGGAAAAGCTTTAAAATGATGGCTAATCTTGACTATGGTATAAAGAATTAAAACACTTCCCACTGAAAATTGGCTGGAAGGTAAACTATTAAACATTTTTCTAAAGAGAAATCTGGCAAGACTCTAACTAAAACCTTACAAGTATGCACACCCAAGGCTCCTGGGTGGCTCAGTGGGTTGAGCGTCTGAGTCTGGATTTCAGCTGAGGTCATGATCTCAGAGTTGTGGAATTGAGCCCCAAGTCAGGCTCTACGCTCAGTGTGGAGTCTGCTTACGATTCTCTCTCCCTATCCCTCTGCCCCTACCATTCGTGGTCTCGCTCTCAAATAAACAAATATATCTTTAAAAAAAAAAGCATGCACACCCCATTATAGCAGTTTAACCTCAGAAAACAAACATAATATTCTGAAAGTTTTATTTATAAAGCTATTTGTCTTAGCACTGTTTATAGTAACTACAGCAATTGAGTTTTTATAGTGGTAAAGACAGGCACAAAAATATAAGGGTCTTTTTGGAAGAAGGAAAGGACAGAATTTGGTACTGAAAACTGTGGACATTAAGGTAACTTGCAAGTCCACCTGTCTTCTTCACATGTCGTGTTATTAGTCATTTATGTTCTCTCCCCCTCATCCTCCTCTTCTACTCTCCTATAAGTTGGTTTCTTCAACTTGCTCAACACCCCTGCTTCCCTGTATCTCTTCCGTGGGACTGGTTTGCCATAACTCTTCTAGACCTGCTCTTAATTCATGGCATCGCTAAAGAATTCTTACAGTTTCTGCACTACTCTTAATTATCTTTCTTAATATATATTCTCCCCAAAAAGGAATTTGGCCTAACTCATCTTCTCATATAGAAACCACTGGTAGGAAGTGAGGAGCTGGCTAATTCTTGACTCCTATCTGATCCAAACCACAGTGATCAGGGTAGCAGGGAGCATGGGCAGATGTGCACTCTGACATTTCTAGTGCAGAAACACACAAGCATACACACCCACACAACCCTGGCAATCACCTAAGTGCTCCCATAACAGCAGACTCGCTAATAAATTATACCTCACTGATCAGAGAAAGAAATATACACAGTATATAGCAACACACGCCAGGGGCTATAATAAATGACTGCCAGTGAAATCTGGATAGCAGAATAACAATCATTCTTAATTTTGTCTTTGGTGGCTTTGTATTTTCTAAAATCTCCATAATAAATACAGACTTCCTTTATAAATCAGAAAAGAACTACTTACTTTGTATAAGGTTTTTTTAAAATTTTTTTAAATTTTACTTCATAAAGAGAAAAATCATTTTGATTACCTTTCCATCATCACATCTTGTGCCTTCATTCACCATCCCAGGATCTGGAACATCTGATCCTAGCTGGAAATCAACACCCCAACATTTGGTGCCTTTACTGGGAGTCTGAATAATAGCAGGAACAATTCCAAATACAGGCATGTCTTGTACATTCTCACACTGAAGCTTTCCACACAATGCATTCCTATAAAGACAGAGGAATAATGCAAACATAAAATGCACCCAGTGTAGATACAAAAGGAAAACTGTGTATTTTGATACATAAGGAAAGTTTATTGGTATTTAGCTGAAGGGAATCTCAACAGAGAAAGTATATGAGAGCAAAGACTTCAAAGCAGTTCTCTTCAAATATGGCAGAGATAAGTGGATGCTAAGATGGAGATTAGTAGGGTACCAGGAGGTGCTCATGCTTCTTCTTTCCCCACACCTAATCTCTCTTTACTTCTGTCTAGAGCTCAAAAATGTTTGAGGAAAAAGTTGAATATAAATATAACTTTGCAAATGTTTTCACATGGAAAATAATAGGATTATACCAAAGTTCAATTGTGACTTCTTATAGAGTTACAGTAAGGAGAAAATTAAATTCTGTACTGTAAAATAAGAAAAGACTCCACACTTCTTGGCTTGGGTTAACTCTTAGTTACTTAAAGACTCAACTTATTAATTCACTAATTCAATTCACTGATTCAGCATTACAACAAGCATTATGAAGGTATGCCTGACTATAATTCTTATCACCAAGGCTGTGTTAGCTCAATACCCTTCCTATAACCTTTCATAACACACTAAATACCACTACCACCAACTCTGATGATGCTATATTGAAATCTTCTACTTGACTGTCTTGTGATCCAAGCACCTACCCTACACTTGAACCTCCTTTACAGTATCACTGCCAAGTGATATAGGATATAATTTTCCTCTAATTCACCTAATCCTCTAACTCACTAGTCCCTAAAAATTTTCATTCTAGATATCATAAAATT
The DNA here is from genome assembly GCA_004024625.1 of Mellivora capensis. NCBI lineage: Eukaryota > Metazoa > Chordata > Mammalia > Carnivora > Mustelidae > Mellivora > Mellivora capensis. Next base: position 27,013 of record PISX010013559.1, on the reverse strand, counting down.
ATTTTACTTCTTGAGTTAAAACCTATCTCCTTATAACTTCTCCTCATTGGTCCCAGACCTTCCACATGAGATCACACAGCTAATGTCTTTTCCATCTCCCACATGGCAGCTATTTTAGGACAATTATCATTAGTTCCTAAATACTTACTTCAACAGAGCAATACCCTACAATCATTTCTTATGGAACAAGGAACTTCCCCTCTAAATAGTTCCAGTTTGTCTCACTGCCTCTTGAAGCACAGTACTCAGAGTAGGGCATGAAATTTCAGTTATAGCCTGACAAGCAAAGAACATAATGGAGCTCACGTTTCCTTTATTTTAGATACTGTACTACTATTAAGCCCAAGATTACAGTAGCTTTTTTTAAAGATTTTATTTATTTATTTGAGAGAGAGTGCACAAGCAGGAGGAGGGACAGAGGGAGAAGCAGACTCCCCAGTAAGCAAGAAGCTCAATGCAGGACTTGATCCCAGGAGCCTGGGATCATGACCTGAGCCAAAGGCAGAAGCCCAACCTACTAAGGCACCCAGGCGTCCCTACAGTAGCTTTTATGGTAACTACATTACATTATTGATGCCCTTGAACTGATCACTAGCTAAAACCCCTATTTACTTTTTGCATATACTATTAAGTCTCCTCTTCCCTCTATCCTACACTCAAGAGTTAGTAATTTTGTCACAACTTTACATTTATTCTTATGTCACCAATTATTTACTAGTTAACTTGATTAAAGTGCTTACACTTTCTCAGCTTCAGTTCCTTATCTGAAAAACAAGAGATAAATAACAATGTCTATCCACATAGTTGGTTGAAATTAGATAGGAAAACCTCTAAAACAAAACATAGCATAAAGCAGACCTAAGTTAACATCTGTTGGAGCCTACCAAAATTCACGTTGCTATGATATACTTAGGGTTTCATGTATAGTATTGCTGACATATTAAAAAGCGGTTACAAATCAATAAGAAAAAAAAAAATAAACACATCCACAGAAAAGATTAGCAAAGATACAAAAAAGGCAATTCAGAAAATAAGGAATGCAAGCAGCCAACAAAGCTAAGAGATTGTCACTGTTATGTTATAAAGGAAAATTCTATTGCAAGCCTCAACAGAGTAATTGCTTCTGGCAAGGATCATCAATGCATGCTAAAACCGCAAGGTAAAACACTGGTGGGAAACTGGCTAGTCATATGATATAAAATCATCACTCCTCCACATATTATATGATAGCTGTAATGGGCAAAACACAACTCTACAAGTTGCAAGATCTTGTCATGGCTGCTTAGTATCCCTAATAAAATGAATTACCCAAAATTATGTGCCTCCTTGACATAATGTACCAGTTATGAAGTATTCTTCCCAAAAATGTTTAACCTGAATATAATTAAGACTTTAGTTTTAACTTCTGATTTAGAGAGATTTAACTTCCAATTTATAGAGAAATCAGGGGATAGAGACACAAGTTAAGCAACACTGAGAAGAAACTAACAAATCCAGATCATGGGCCATTCTAAAAGGCCACTGACCCAGTTATTTCCTTAGGGCACTATCACTGAAAAGAAAAAAATAAATGAAGAAGACTATTTTAAATTAAAAGTGACTTAAGTGACATGACAACTAAATGCAATGTATGATCCTTAACAGTTCCTAATGAGGAAAAAAAAAACAGCTATGAAACACAATTTAAGGACAATTGGAGAAACTTTAATATTGACCAGACATTACATGATAGTTGGAAATGATCATTCTTAGGGCAGTGGTTTGGACATAAAACCTTCCCATGGAATTAAAAATACTAAAAGTATATTAAGAATAATAATTTGACTTCCTGGGGCACCTAGGTGGCTCAGTGGGTTAAAGCCTCTGCCTTCAGGGGACGACTGGGTGGCTCAGTTGGTTGGGCGGCTGCCTTCGGCTCAGGTCATGATCCCAGCGTCCTGGGATCGAGTCCCACATCAGGCTCCTTGCTCGGCGGGGAGCCTGCTTCTCCCTCTGCCTCTGCCTGCCACTCTGTCTGCCTGTGCTTGCTCTCTCGCTCTGTCTCTCTCTCTCTGACAAATAAAAAAAAAAGCCTCTGCCTTCGGCTCAGGTCATGATCTCAGGGTCCTGGGATCAAGCCCCGCATCGGGCTCTCTGCTCAGCAGGGAGCCTGCTTCCCTTCCTCTCTCTCTGCCTGCCTCTCTGCCTACTTGTGATCTCTGTCAAATAAATAAATAAAATCTAAAAATAATAATAATAATTTGACTAACCCTCAAAAAGTGTTACATAAATACAAGAGAATTTATATCTATAACTACTTTTAAAAATATAAAAGATAGATATCAAAAGTCATGTACATATCCCCTTTTCAAATACTTTGATTTTTTTTTTATTTTCCCTCCATCTACTCTGTTTTATGTATCAAGAAAGGTAAATTCTGAATACTCTGTGAAATACACCATATATTAATAACTAATTGTTAAAGAATTGGAACAAAATAAATTGACTAAGATTAAGGAGGGAAAGGTACACAGCAGTAAGAACACCTATAAGAGGGCATCTGGTTCCGTTAAGAAAGATGAGGAAGTCTTTGAACCTAAGATCTGGAGGATTGGAGAACATGCCAGCCAGAAGAAACAGTACAGACAGAGGCCCTGTGGCAGAAGGCCCACATGTAGGCCCCCACAGCTGGTGTCTCACAGCATTTAATGGCTGAGTAGATAAAGATGAGCCTACAAATAAACACATTCAAAGAACAACTGGAAACATAGAAAAGAACACTAGAAGAAATTTCCACACAGAAGCCAAGGAAAGAGGTTTCTTCAAGAACAAAATGGTCAGCATAGTTCAATGCTACTAAAGGTCAAGTAGCATGAATACCTAAAAATGTCAGTTGGGAGTAGCAGGCTGAGATGACATCAGGTAGCAGGAGATCAGCTAGATAGCGTATCAAACCAATGCGAATACCTACAAATCCAACGGGAGATCGAAGGGAAGAAGAGCAACAATTCTAGAAACAGAAAATCAACCTATACCTTTCCGAAAGGTAGGACCGGCGGAGAAGTGAATCCAAAGCGACGGGAAGATAGACCACGGGGGGAGGGCTTGGCTCCCGGCAAGCGGCAGAGCAACGGAGCACAAAATCAGGACTTTTAAAAGTCTGCTCCACTGAGGGACATCGCTCCATAGGCTAAACTGGGGTGAAGCCGATGTGGGATCAGCGTGGCCCCAGGTCCCACAGGGTCACAGAAGGATCAGGTGTGTCTGAGTGTCGCAGAGCTTGCAGGTATTAGATCAGGGAAGCCGGCTACAGGGACAGAGCCGAGGAGTGAGCTCTCAACTCGGGGTTACCTTGAACCATAATCCCTGGCACAGGCCACTGCTCTGTGAGTGAGGTCCCCACAAGATCCACGGAGACACCCTCTGGGGGAGCTCAGGGATCTGCAGGGTTCAGAGACTCCAGGCGGAGCTGTCTGCAGAGACAGAGATGCTTGGTCACAGGCTGGGTGAGCTCTGAGCGCGGCTGGAGGCCAGGGAGACGGGAGTGATTGGGCGCTTTTCTCTGAGGGCACACTGAGGAGTGGGACCCCAAGCTCTTGGGTTCTCCAGGCCGGAGATTAGGAAGCTGCCATTTTCATTCCCATCCTCCAGAGCTCTACGGAAAGGGTTCAGGGAACAAAAGCCCCTGAAAGCAAAACCAACACCAAGCATATTACTTAGCCTGGCCCCTGGTAAGGGTGGTGCAATTCCACCTCAGGCAAAGACACTTGAGAATCACTACAACAGGCCTCTCCCCCAGAAGATCAACAAGAAATCCAGCCAAGATCAAGTTCACTTACCAAGGAGAACAGCGGAATTCCAGAGGAGGAGAAAGAAAAGCATGGAATTCATGGCTTTCTCCCCATGATTCTTTAGTTATAGTTAATTAATTTTTTTAATTTTATTTTTTTTCTTCTGCTAAATTGTTAACTTTTACCCTTTCCTCTTTTAATGTTTTTTAACTACTTAATCTTAACAATACCTTTCCCAAAAAAAAAAATAATCTTTTTTGAACCTTCATTATTATAGTCATATTTTATCCTTCATTGTATCTAACTTTATTTTTTGTATACACATAGGGTTTTCCTCTAGAAAATTTGGGGTAAAACTTCTTCTAATAGATCAAAATATACCCTAAATCTACCTCCGGGCTTGTACTAGTCTCCAGCCTGAGCAAATTCTCTCCACTTTCTTTTTCTTTATTCTCCCAACCAACTTACTTTATCAAATCCTTTTTTAGAAATTTAAAAAAAATATTTTTTTCATCTTTATAGGCATATTCCATCCCTTCATTGTGTTTACCCTTATATATGTTTTTCATTCTTTAAAATTCTGGGAGGCAGTTTCTTCTAAGAGACCAAAATACTCCCAAAATTAAGTGGGTGACCCTGTTCTAGTCACCACTCCAATATTTTTTTTTCTTTTTTATATTTTTTCTTTATTTGTTTTCTTTTTCTAATTTTTTTTTTGGAACTTCTTTTTATCCTCTTTCTTGCTCCCATGATTTGGGGTCTCTTCTGATTTGGTTAAAGCATATTATCCTGGGGTCTTTGCCACCCTTTTAGTATTTTATTTGCTCCTTCATATATTCTTATCTGGACAAAATTACAAGGCAGAAAAACTCACCACAAAAAAAAGAACAAGAGGCAGTACCAAAGGCTAGGGGCCTAATCAATACGGACATTGGTAATATGTCAGATCTAGAGTTCAGAATGACGATTCTCAAGGTTCTCAATGGCTCGAAAAAGGCATGGAAGATATTAGAGAAACCCTCTGCGGAGAGATAAAAGCCCTTTCTGGAGAAATAAAAGAAGTAAAATCTAACCAAGTTGAAATCAAAAAATTTATTAATGAGGTACAATCAAAAATGGAGGTTCTTACTGCGAGGATAAATGAGGCAAAAAAAAGAATTAGTAATATAGAAGACCAAATGATAGAGAATAAAGAAGTTGAGCAAAAGAGAGACAAACAACTACTGGACCACGAGGGGAGAATTCAAGAGATAAGTGACATCATTAGACGAAACAACATTGGAATAATTGGGATTCCAGAAGAAGAAGAAAGAGAGAGGGGAGCAGAAGGTATATTGGAGAGAATTATTGTGGAGAATTTCCCTAATATGGCAAAGGGAACAAACATCAAAATCCAGGAGGTATAAAGAACCCCCCTCAAAATCAATAAGAATAGGTCCACACCCTGTCACCTAATAGTAAAATTTACAAGTTTTAGCAACAAAGAGAAAATTCTGAAAGCAGCCCAGGAAAAGAAGTCTGTAACATACAATGGTAAAAATATTAGATTGGCAGCAGACTTATCCACAGAGACCTGGCAGGCCAAAAAGAACTGATATATTCAGAGCACTAAACGAGAAAAACATGCAGCAAAGAAACTATATCCAGCTAGGCTATCACTGAAAATAGAAGGAGAGATAAAAAGCTTCCAGGACAAACAAAAACTGAAAGAATTTGCAAACACCAAACCAGCTCTACAGGAAATATTGAAAGGGGTCCTCTAAGCAAAGAGAGACCCTAAAAGTAGTAGATCAGAAAGGAACAGAGACAGTATACAGTAACAGTCACCTTACCGGCAATACAATGGCACTAAACTCATATCTCTCAATAGTTACCCTGAATTTAATGGGCTAAATGCCCCAATCAAAAGACACAGGGTATCAGAATGGATAAAAAAACAAAACCCATCCATATGCTATTACAAGAAACTCATTTTAGACCGGAAGACACCTCCAGATTTAAAGTGAGGAGGCAGAAAACAATTTACCATGCTAACAGACATCAGAAGAAAGCTGGGGTGGCAATCCTTATATCAGATCAATTAGATTTTAAGCCAAAGACTATAATAAGAGATGAGGAAGGACACTATATCATACTCAAAGGGTCTGTCTAACAAGAAGCTCTAACAATTTTAAATACCTATGCCCCTAACATGGGAGCAGCCAACTATATAAACCAATTAATAACAAAATCAAAGAAACACATCAACAATAATACAATAGTAGGGGACTTTAACACTCCCCTCACTGAAATGGACAGATCATCCAAGCAAAAGATCAACAAGGAAATAAAGGCCTTAAATGACACACTGGACCAGATGGACATCACGGATATATTCAGAACATTTCATCCCAAAGCAACAGAATACACATTCTTCTCTAGTGCACATGGAACATTATCCAGAATAGATCACATCCTGGGTCATAAATCAGGTCTCAACTGGTATCAAAAGATTGGGATCATTCCCTGCACATTTTCAGACCACAATGCTCGGAAGCTAGAGCTCAATCACAAGAGGAAATTTGGAAAGAACCCAAATACATGGAGACAAAACAACATCCTACTAAAGAATGAATGGGTCAACCAGGAAATTAAAGAAGAATTGAAAAAATGCATGGAAACAAATGATAATGAAAACACAACAGTTCAAAATCTGTGGGACACAGCAAAGGCAGTCCTGAGAGGAAAATATATAGTGATACAAGCCTTTCTCAAGAAACAAGAAAGGTCTCAAATATACAACCCAACCCAACTAAAGGAGCTGGAGAAAAAACAACAAAGAAAACCTAAACCCAGCAGGAGAAGAGAAATCATAAAGATCAGAGCAGAAATTAATGAAATAGAAACCAAAAAAACAATAGAACAAATCAACGAAACTAGGAGCTGGTTCTTTGAAAGAATTAATAAGATTGATAAACTCCTGTCCAGACTTACCAAAAAGAAAAGAGAAAGGACCCAAATAAATAAAATCATGAACAAAAGAGGAGAGATCACAACCAACAACAAATAAATACAAACAATTATAAGATCATACTATGAGCAACTCTACGCCAACAAATTTGACAATCTGGAAGAAATGGATGCATTCCTAGAGACATATAAACTACCACAACTGAACCAGGAAGAAATAGAAAACCTGAACAAACCCATAACCAGTAAGAAGCTTGAAACAGTCATCAAAAATCTCCAAACAAACAAAAGCCCAGGGCCAGACGGCTTCCCACGGGAATTCTACCAAACATGTAAAGAATAATTAATTCCTATTCTTCTGAAACTGTTCCAAAAAATAGAAATGGAAGGAAAACTTCCAAACTCATTTTATGAGGCCAGCATCACCTTGATCCCAAAACCAGACAAGGATCCCATCAAAAAAGAGAATTACAGACCAATATCCCTGATGAACACAGGGCGATGGTGAAAATTCTCGCCAAAATACTAGCCAATAGGATTCAACAGTACATTAAAAGGATTATCCACCACGACCAAGTGGGATTTATTCCAGGGCTCCAAGGTTGGTTCAACATCTGCAAATCAATCAATGTGATACAATACATTAATAAAAGAAAGAACAAGAACCATATGATACTCTCAATAGATGCTGAAAAAGCATTTGACAAAGTGCAGCATCCCTTCCTGATCAAAACTCTTCAAAGTGTAGGGATAGAAGGCACATACCTCAATATTATCAAAGCCATCTATGAAAAACCCACCGCAAATATCATTCTCAATGGAGAAAAACTGAAGGCTTTTCTGCTAAGGTCAGGAACATGGCAGGGATGTCCATTATCAACACTGCTATTCAACATAGTACTAGAAGTCCTAGCCTCAGCAATCAGACAACAAAAAGAAATTAAGGCACCCAAATCAACAAAGAAGAAGTCAAACTGTCATTTTTTGCAGATGATATGATACTATATGTGGAAAATCCAAAAAGACTCCACTCCAAAAAATCTAGAACTTACACAGGAATTCAGTAAAGTGTCAGGATATAAAATCAATGCACAGAAATCAGTTGCAATCCTCTACACCGACAACAAGACAGAAGAAAGAGAAATTAAGGAGTCCATCCCATTTACAATTGCACCCAAAACTATAAGATACCCAGGAGTAAACCTAACCAAGGAGGCTAAAAATCTATACTCAGAAAACTATAAAGTACTCATGAAAGAAATTGAGGAAGACACAAAGAAATGGAAAAATGTTCCATGCTCCTGGATTGGAAGAACAAATATTGTGAAAATGTCTATGCTACCTAAAGCAATCTACACATTTAATGCAATCCCTATCAAAATCCCACCCATTTTTTT